>JBDJHY010141106.1:0-13196 GCA_039654485.1 Withania somnifera | reverse complement strand
GCGGGGCTATCTCTAAGCTTATAGTTTTAATAACTGTACTAAATAGAATCCTTGGGTTGGGTAGCTAGGCTGTATAGTACCTCTATACCATTCTTTCATCTATTCCATATTGATATTAATTTTTGACACCCAAGTGATATGGGGCCCGAGACTTAGCATTTGATTAGAGATACATGTGCAAGGCATAGGTGGTGGATAATTCATGATTATATGTTGATTTATATATGTTGTTGATATGTTGTGCACTCATGACGCGAGAGGCCGAGTTTAAGGCTTCGATGAGAGTGCATTGGGGATGGGTAGTTCACCTCCTGATTTATGAGCCATGATGGCTAGCGGATTATTTGGTGATAAAGTTTCATAGTGGTATAAAGAAATAAATGAGAACACTTTAATAATAATATAAGTAATGATCTTTTACTGTTTTAGTCTAAACATTGTATCAAGCACCCGGTAACACTATTTTCTCTAGTTTTAGTCCAGGCTTCACCTCCTGGCCCGGGAAATATAGATTATTACTAATAAATTTTAGGACTTGAGACCGACTCCATTCGATAGTGAGTACAACGCTGGGACTTGAGACCATCGTCGTACGACAGTGAGTACAACATTTGATACATATGGTACTAGAAGTTGTTAAAATATGATGATATTGATTACTGAGGACCATAGGTGATATTACCATATACATCCGCATTGAACGCCTTGACTTGCAAAATACGGCTATCAGATATTACTGATATGTGGCACTGTGTGCCGGTGGGATAACACTGATTTGAGGCACTATGTACTGGCAGGATAACACTGATATGAGGATCTAGATGCCGATGGGATAACACTATTGAGGGGCACTATGTGCCAATTGTGATTCAATGCAGTTCTGAAAGTGGGATGTGAGGTTCTGGTGATGATCATGTGTTTGCTACTTTTCTACACTTTTTTTCTCCAGTGTACCCCTGGTAGCATGGTGATGCCTATGGGTGAGCATGTTTTCTATGTACGTTGCGTTTCTTATAGGAGACTTGTTAGCATTTAATTTCTTTACATTATTAACTGTATCACTGCATCATTGTCCTTACTAGGTACTTGTTGTTTCATGTCATGTGGGATTAGGGCTTTACGCTCTTATTCAGTTATTTATCCTTTCACTTGAGGTTACCGATATACCGACCATGTTCTACTCCTATCTTCTTTGATTCTCATTTATTGTGTTATATTTCACATATGTTGTTGCAATGATGCAGGGTACATTTTTTTCCATTGCCTAAGATCCTGTTATGTGATTACCTAACAATATCTGTCTATGTGACACTTGATTTGTAATTGAGTTGCTAGTTCCTATATTGTACTATTTGCTTCGGTGGCCCTTTTCTTATACTCTGTTATTTACTATTTTTATTATTTTTTATATGCTCAGTGGGCCCTCAAATCCTTCTGGGTACGAGTTTCTTCGACGACTTGTACTCATACAACATTGCACATGTGCAGATCCGATACAGGTTCTTGTTCGTGATATACAAACAACTGTTCGTTCTGATCTGATTCACATCGGAGATTCAGGGTGAGTTTGGTGTCCAACTTGTTCCTGCTTCTCTTCAGACTTATGTTATTTGTTGATCCCTATTGTATTTCAGAGACATATTTATACTACACTTACTTCAATTTTATCATTTCTGTACTTAGCGGTTCGTTGACACTAATACCAGATTTTGGGTAGATTATGTTACTCTTTAAGACCTCCGCATATTATTATGTTTTTTTTATGAAATACTTCTGCACTTAATGTAGTAGTCCTCCGCTTCGGCTTAGGACTACGGGGTTTAGTTCTCCTATTTGTGGTATAGTAGGTTCTATCATAATCTGCAAAATCGGGTCCTGACAATTACAAGGTGAAGTAAAGTATAATGCAGATTTGTATAATGTATCTTTATATGTTTTTCATGAATCATGTTTAAGGAACCTGATTAAAAACTAGACTGATTCATTTTCTTATATATGATAACATGTTGACTGGTGAAATGGTTGAAAATTTTCATTTCCTGGAATTCATCACAATTTAAGTCTTGGACTTATTACATTGTTTATCCCTATTTTAAGCTACCTTGGAGAGTTATAATTAGTTATTGTAAATTCATGAAATAGGTTGATTTATTAAGTTAATCAACCTTATTATGGGGTAAGTTACTCTTGTTTTAAATTTTTGAGTAAATCTGCCTATTCACATGCCTGTTTAAAACTCGATATATAAGTATGAATTGTTGTTTGATTTGTTTTGATCCTTAAGGTTAAACAAGCAATTATACACTAGCGTAGGAATTAGTTCCAAGTAGTTTGATACACCTATAGAATATTACGTATCACTTATTATTCATTCTTTTGGCATGCTTTTATATGAAGCATTGATACAAATATAAGTGACCCTATTTGGTATGTTCATTTTCCTTTATGCCTTCCAGTGCCTGAACCTGCGATGCTAATTTGAACCTTGAATATGTTAGCTTAAATGACTGCATGCATGTATCCTGCTGAGGAATGTATCATCCCTTCTAGACCATGCCTAAAAACAAGTCTACCTTTGGTTAATAATACTAGAATTTAAGTTTATAAATGAATTACTGATTTACTTTTATTGGAATTTTAGGAACTTGTAGTTGGTTTTCTCCTCTAAACCTGATCAATATATCAAACAACATGTTATGTTCTACTATTATGTTAACTTGGAATTTACAACTTAGGGTTTGGTCTAATTGAGATTGTAGTAATAGACCTCTTATGTGATTGAGCATGCCATCGGTTGCATTTGAATATAGTAACTATTTTGCATTCGTACTAATTAGCTATTGATTTAAGATGAATAAATAAGGTTTGTAGGTTAATTGTAAGACAGAATTTCTGGTTGTATGTTCTATTAGAATTGATCTGTGTAAATGCTTGCATTTAATGTACTTAGTAACTATATTCTAAAGTTGTAAACCTATTCTCCTTTCCCTCATATGAGCTATTAAGATTTACTTCCCAGTTGGTCTAAAGGTTCAATGTTTAGAAGTTGTTACCTTGAGTAACCCTTGCAACATGTCTTCCCCAACCCTTAAACTATTAAGTGTTAGGTGTCTTATTTAAATCAAACTAAACCTTATGTTCTATTTTGTTTAATTTTTTATGATGCTTGTGTTCTACATGAGTTTCTTATCAACTACCTGTATAATTTTCTAGATATCTTAACTCATATGTGTTCTTGTAGATTTGAATTTGATTGGTACAAATTTTGTAACAGTAGGTTAATATAAGGCTAGTATCCTGTGATGAGTAAAATGATCATGTGTTTTCCCTGAACTTATGTACTGTATACATGATTACTCATTTGAGATGACTGCATTTGATCATTCTAATTGGGTCTATGATTAATCAAGTTGGTCTTGTGTTTAAAATGAATAAATAAATTGGAAATTAGGTAACGTTGAGTTTCCCAAGTTTGAAGTGGTAATTTCTATTTTAGTTGGCTATTGATCTTTGGTTTAAAATGTGTTCCTAAAATTCATTGTACCTATTTTAAGTTTTCAACAATTAGATATTAAGCGATGCTAATCCTTTTCTCCTCTTTATTGTATGAACCACCTTCCGAGTCAAATTACAACCCTCATCCACCATCTTTATTGAGTCAAGCTATGACCAAACCTAAAATAGGCTAATGATTTGAAGTCAAAGAAAAGAAAAAATTGTCCTAAGGCCGGATCCCAGCCTTATTCTCAACTCTTATCTTTTTATTAGTTATGGGTAGTTAATTTACTGCCATATTAATGCTTAGTATAAAATAAATACCTAAGGGTGTAGCCTTTTCTATGCTTCTTTCAAATATTTGTAAGTTATTTATTTATTTATCCAATTTATTTTTTTAATTTTTGAATAGTAAATCGAAACAAATGGAGATAGAATTTTCAAAAATCAAGCAATATATTGAAAAATAAGAGATTCATAAAAATCACTCTCCCTTTTAAAATTAGTATAGGTTTGATAAGAGTGGTTATAATCAAAATGTTCCTATTGCTTAAATTCTATTAATCCTTACTTCTTTTGCAACATAACAAATGTTTTTAATTAATTATATTTTCAAGAGACTGAGAAAATTAGAATATCCGATTTAGGGATGTTCCGAATGAGTGTTAAAAACCTTCCTTGGGACATTATAGAATCCTTATCCATATATCTTTACACTTTGGAGTTTGTTCTTATTTTCAAAATTCAAGTTTTTATTGAAGTTTTCTTAATTTCTTTAAAAAATTAAGTGACGACTTTGTTACTTTAAGATTATTTCAAAGTTTTCTTTAAAATTTAGAGTAGTTTGACACTTAGACATTTTTATTTTATATCCCCTAAAACCTATATTTTCAATATGAAAAAAGGGAAGTAAAACAACCATTCCTCTTGGTATTCTCAAAACATCCTGTTTTTTCATTTGTCTATGACCTTTTAAAATCACTCATATTAATTCTCATCCTCACTCATCTTTTATAACATGTCTACTTAAAGTACCCTAGAAGAAAAGTTTGAAAGCCATACTCTGAAAAATGAAACACTTTTGAATACACTTTCAACAATGATTGTGTTCTTAGCACCCTATAAAGGAGAAAAGTTGATTCTGAAAGCCTTTCAAGTTCTAAGATACGGTTTTGGAGTAATCCTCATGAAAATATCTTTATAAATCTTGAAAATAAATCCATTCTGTATGGAAGAACCATAAATATAAATCTTCTCTCATCAATAAAATGTAATATTTGTCAGATTTTTTATTTTCAAAGATGAGAAAAAACCTTTGAGATATGCCCATGCTACACTTATGAACCTCTTGTGAAAATATTTTATGCAAATCGTTGTGTTATTAAGGATGATGAGTTTATAATTCAAGTCTGTGAAAAATGAATCCTTGTTAATGAGTCCTTTGATCAGATATTTAAATTAGCTACTTTGGCCTCAAAATTCTAGCTATCAATAAGTGGTCGTCTAATCTAAATGTCACTCTTGATCAGGAAAAACAGTTTCGATCTTTAGGAAATTCTCTATCTGGTTTTGATCTAAATTTTTAACGTAGTGTTATATCATATTTTGTTACCACCTCTCTGCTTCCTCGAGCAAAGTCCTTCCAACTTTGTCTCTATTGGACAATCTCCAGATTTATTATCTTGTTTCTAAAAGAAAATATTATCTGTTTACTCTTATAATAAATCAGATGATTGTTGTTTTCAATCAATCTCTAGATCTTCCTTATAGGATGATTATATCTCACATCCTTGAATATTACAGACTAGACATTGTTAATGTTCCTAAATTTGATATGATCCTACCCGTTGACTCTAAATCCATCGAAAGAATGGGGCATATTCAAATTGGTGATACTTGGGTTCCAAAAGAATATGACTATTTTCTCAAGCTTTCCTCTCAATAATATCCTCTAATTTTAACAAATATTAATGCACTACAAGCAAAATTGGTATATCTTCATGTACAATATAAAATACAAACTGATGCAATCAATTTAGTTCATTTGCAGATCTCTTGCATTAAAGACGCTATTAGGAGATGTTCTAACTAAGGGGGAGGACAAAGTCTACTTTTCTTATTTTGTAATTGATTTGGATACTGTGTTTATATATTCTATATGAAAAATTAATCTGTATCCTTAAAATAAGATACATAGCTAATCACTCTTTCCGATATTTTTTACTTAATGTCAAAGGGGGAGGAATATATGTTCACTTAACATTCATTTATATGATTGTCTTTCCATATATGTTCATCTTGATAATTTTTCTACAGCCAGGGGAGCACTGTTTATTTTATATCTCTCTCTCTATGCTCATAGTCTGTTTACAGGTATGAAGAATATAAGGGGAGCATATTTATGGATAAAGTTTGATACGAGAAACACAACTATGATTTATTATTATATCCATCAAAACGGGGGATATTTTTAATATTTAAAGTTTTAATGGATGAAAAAAATATAAGAATATCTCATAAAGATCTTGATAACAATCCCTTATAAATGAATTTCTATATTCTTTAATGAAGGCCGTTGTACATGCTGGTCAGGATGGTGAGGCTAAATTGAGAGATAACTTCAAACGTAAGAAATATAAAACTTGCTGGTTAGAGTTCATCCAAACTAGATTAGGTAGAGGGAAAATCCACCATAGTACTAGAAACAAAGCTATAGAGGAATATCCCCTTCTTCATCCTATGCCCCTTTGCAAAATTTTAGGTCCTCATAAAATCAGCAGAATAGATAACCTAAGAAATTTTCACAGTGTAGTATTATAAGAGGGAATACTTTCCCTGCTTATGCTAAGTATGGTAAGAATAACCCTAGAGAGTGCATTTATAGTTAGGGAAGTCTCTTTAGATGTTACCGGGTTGGTTGCAAGCTTCAAGATTTTCCTTCAAGGAGTTGTTATGAATATGGAAAGCTAGTCCATAGGCTCAGAGATTCCCCTACAAAGGGAGGTGTTAGAAATAGAACTCAGGCTACCTCCACAGCAGCACTAGTAACCTGCCTAGGTCAGCAGGGCACATCTTCTAGGATCAGTGGAGGGCAACACTAGAATCAACTATATTCACTTGGCTCCTGATAGGTTCAGGAGAAGTCACCATGTATAGTCATGGGTAAGTTTCATTTTCATTTTGTTGATGTTTATTCTTTGTTATAAACTATATCTACCCTATCCTTTATTTCCCCTATGTATCTAGTCGGTTTTGAGTTAGTATTGAGAGTCTTTCTAAGCCTTTCTCTTTCTCCACGCTAGTTGGTAACTTTACCATACATAGTTGTTTCAGTGGATTTTATTGAGTTGGATATAGTAGACTTTGATGTCATCCTTGGCATAGAATTTCCTCTTTCATGCTATGCTATGATTGACTGTTGGACTAGAGTTGTCGGTTTCCAGTTTTTTGAGGAACTAATTCGCGCATGGGAGGGTAGTTAAGATGTTACTAAGAGTTGATTTATTTCTTACTGAAGGATAAAAAGATTATTTCTAAATGGTGCATATACCATTTGGTTTGGGTTATGGACTTTGATTTCAAGTCATCCAGTCTTCAGTCAGTTCAAATTTCCATATATCCTCCTTTAGGATCTATCCGGAGTCCCTCCAAATAGGGATATATACTTTGGGATAGAACTCATCCTAGGTACTCAATATATCTATATTATTCCATAAGAACTCCTCCCACACAATTTATAATGTTAAAAGACCACCTAGAAAATCTTTTGTGTAAGGGATTCATTAGAATCAGTGTGCCTCCTTAGGTATTGTTGTCTTATTTGTGTGGAAGAAAGACAAATCGACGGGCTGGGGTATCCAAGTGCCGATCTAGGGCGCTTGGATGCCTAGAATTCGGGGTGCTGAATAGGCTACCAGGATGCCTAGATGGGCTGCCGAGACAGGATTAAAATCTACAGCTTAGCTACAGATTTTTCAACTGAGTTTCAGAACTAAAACGGAGTCCAAATTTGACAAACCTTAAACGTTTTATGAGTGGAAAAAATATTTTGGACTCAATGAAATTGAAGAAAATGGCATAGGAGGTCATTTACTCTAGACAACCCCTAAAACCAATAGGGGCTAAAGGGGCATTTCTCCATCAACACCTCGAATTTGCAATGACAAGCACAAAAATTAAACCAACACTCTCCTAGCCTAAATTCATCATTCCAGACCTGTTGGAAGCATCAGAATTCTAATCCGACACTCCGAACATCGATTTTCCACACAAACTCCACTTTAAGGCTATAACTTAAACAATTTCAACAAATTCACATAATTTTCAAACGAAACCTCTAAAATACAAACTTAAAGTTAATCTTGACTTTGTTTGGCATTCCGGAGCTAATGGAACTGTCGAAATTTAATTCTGAGGTCGTCTTGAAGGAAAGTTGACTTTGGCCAACAAATACTTAACTTTAGGCTCTAAAATAGGGAATTTGAGATATTTCTCTATCGAGTCGCCAGGGATGCGAACTATCGGTCTCAGCAAGTCATAAATGACTTGAGACAACTGCTGAAATACTCTAAGATGCAAGACAATGCGTATTTATCATAAATGACCATGAGGGTCATTACAATATGCTAATAATCTATTCCATTCAGTGATTCCATTTATGATATTGTATATGGTAGTGAAAGAGTCTTGGTAAAAGCTATGATGGAAGACAGTGGATACGCAGTTAATAGTAGACCTAGTGTGCTTGTATAACTTACATCATTAAGTATAGTGGAAGTATCTGGTAAGTCAAGTTATATATAATGATTAGGTAATATTATAGGGTATATCCCTTTATGAATAAACATTATTAATTATTATAGTGATGTTGAAGAGACCTTTAATAGCTTTAACTTCAAGGAAACAATGAAGTGACTATAGTAATAGGCTTGAATATTGTGTTGATAAATGTGTTAATGATTATAGTATGTGGCTAGTGAATCCTTGATTTGGAGCTTAAAGTTGGTTGATGTTCAGGATAAGAAAAAGTAACACTCTTGTGGATATAGAATATCAAATCTTGTGTCTTAGACTAGCATGATCACATTACAGACGACACCTTGTACCTTTAAGTTAATCTTGAACATAATAAGAGTATGTATTTAGTCTCAGATTTTTTGTGAATAGAAGTACCTTTATGATAGCCATAGGTTTCAAAGGATAAGCATAGTATTTCAGAGGAGAAAGTGTATTTGAAAGGTGATTATCTAAGCCTAAAGGTTGTCGGTTGTATCTCTAAGGTAAGAGTAGTCCTATTTTAATTCCATACCTTTTATGCTTTATTTCATGTCATATAAATTCATATTCAAAATAGGAATATGTCCAACATCATGCCTTTCATGCTCTATGAGCCTAGATTAGATGTCTAAGACACTCAAACTATGTTAGAGTTCTTACCTAAAAAGCATATGACTCGTGCTCTCTATCATTTCCCTTATAGTATTATTAAATAACTTGGGAGGAAGATGTCTAAGGTAGTGATTCAACCTTACAAAATTTATTACATAAGATCATGACTTCAGTGTGTCTATGCTATTATTTTTATCTCACAGCTCGCGCTTATGTACCTCGTCACTGACATATAAATTCCTTCATGATTGTACTGTTCAGTTGATACGTGTAGCTCCATACATGACAAAAGATGGTAGTTTAGATTCATCTTAGATCATAAAGTTTTTTCCAATTATATCAGTTTCTTGCACTCATATCTCATGCATATATGATCCTTAATTATTTTGAAACGGTTCTTAAACAATACCATTTTCTATCTTAGCTTTTCATGAGTCTCAATATATCTATTCATACAAGATGTATTTTGTTACATCTATTTTAGTTAGATCAGTTACCGTATTGTACATGTATAATTCATCTCAGACAACATTATGTACATTATATTTATTGTGTCAATCATCCTCTCTAGCTAAACTCTTCTCGGTCACAATTTCATCCATCATTCGACGATGAATGATCTCAAGGGGGAGATAGTGTAACACTTTGAATTTTTAACTAGAATTTAAAACGTTTTACATATGTAATCAGGCTCATACACTATGAGTTTTAACTTGTTCCTAGGTTATGAAACCATTTCTAAAGTGTGGAAGTAGTGTTGGATGTCAATTAAGGTCATAAGGAACCCCTAGCACAAAGTTAAGTTCAAAGCTTCTATACCACCCGGGAATAAGGGTGGCAGGGCACACCTAATTTCCCTAGGAATTAGGTGAGGGACCAAAACTTATTCCCAGCGAGTGTATTTTTTAGTTTACTACTCCATTTTTTCAGGTGCTTCTTGGTAAATTCCTAACTAAATGCCCTATACTACGTCACTTTAACATTACTTAAGGACCATATATAAGTCTATCACTTAGAGAAATATTTTCATTTTTTACATAATCAAGTTTCAAGTCAAAAGAAAATTGACGCTTTTTCTAAATGAGGCAGAAATCTAGGATTCATCAAGGGAGTTCAAAAGGTTCAAGTTCCTCTAGTAAATTCGGTCTAAACTCTTCAAGCAAGCACTACAAGAAATATAATTTGTTGTGACGACTTTTTGTGCCAACAAGTATTGCTAACACAAGAATAGGGGTTTTTTGTGGTGACATAAAAAAGGTTGACACAAAAGATTAACTTTTAGTGGAGACCTTCATAGGTTCCACTGAAAATAACATATTTAATGGCGTCTTTAATTTGTCGCTGCAAAAAGGCAGTCATAACCTTGTCGCCGCAATAGGTAGATTTTTGTGGCAACTTTTCCCATCGCTACTAATTATTTTATTTTGATATTCAATAATATTTTATATGTAAATAATTTTTTCATTAATAATTTAAAAAATTTAATGCATGTGATTGGTTCTTTATTATATTAAATATGTACTTTAAGTAATTTCAAATATAAACACATATCAGTAGATTGAAAAGTATTAATAATTGTATGATTGAGTTAATGGGAAAAGTATAGCCCTTCAACCGGGTGATATTGAATAGAGATATATCTCCTAAAAAATATGTATATTATTGACAACCAATTTTGATCATTCACATTTCAATTAGGTAGTCAAGCTTCCTCAATTCCAAACATAGTAAAATAATCGTTTGCAAATTTTTAAAAAATAAATTCTTAACTAGTTTATACGCGCACACACATATTATTTCTTTAAATGTAGTTACAAATTTAAAAATTATATTGTTCTAACAATTAAGAGTCTAATCGTGTACTCATTTTAAATTGTTAATTTTTAAAATCACTAGTTAATTATTAAAATTAGTTCACTTGCACAAATATTTTACCTCATTTAATTTAAAAAGTTTAATTGATTAATTAATTAGATAAGCAATTCATTTCAATTTTTACAATTCAATTACAATCTAAAAAAACATAGCTACTTTTAAATTAAATTTCATCCTCTTTCTAAAACTCCAAAATTGGATATGGTTAAATATCCTGATAGGAACCATTATTCCTATTAACCCCCAAAACCAGTTCCCTCCTTATTTTACAAAACCCTAGCGCGTGATGAAATAGTTGTGGACAAAACCAAGGAGAAGACTTAAAAATTAAGCAAGATAAAGAGAAAATTGATCACGAGATTGGTAGCTTAATGACCCCTTAAATATCTTTATTTTCTTCATCGTTCTTCAAGTAGCTTGAACCATAGTTATTTTTGCATTTTACCTTGCCCGTTGCTACTTCAGTTTGAAAACTGGCACACCCTGTGCTTACCCCTTGAACACGACAAGGCATCTGTAATCACTGGGTAGCTCCAGAAGTACCCTTGGCTTTGGCATAGTTGTACTCATTCAACTCTGTTGAAGAAATATATATCAAATAATAAACAATGGGCATCTCATGTAAAACAATAGATAGATTATGGAATATATATCAGAATAAAATATCAATTCTACATCATCTATGTCCGAAAGCCGCTAAATAACATGAATAACTAAATGCGAGGACAAACCTCTAGCTAGCTATAGAGTCAAATAAAACAAATAATAAGTCTCGTGAGCTCTACTTAATAAAAAATACTTAAAAAATAAGATGATCCCCAAATCACGTGGACTCACCAACATATCAAATGTGGATCTGTAGTCTAGTCAATCGAGAGAGGGTAGATGGTTGGTCGGATCTGCATGGCGTAAAACATGAAGCAAGAGTATGTGTCAGTACAAAAAGGTACTGATCATGTAAGATGTAACCATGCTGGTTGTACATTCAATAATATAAAAATATATAATGTTTATGAAATACATGAACAATTACACTTCAAAACTCAACTCAAAAAAGTAATAGTATGCAAGTTTAAAATATCAGTTAAAAGCTTCAAATTTCATGAGTATAAAATAAAATCAAGTTAACAGATCAATCTCTTGGTTTTATCAATAAGTTAGACACTAAGTTAAAGACCTTTTCAAATTCAATGGAAACTAACATAATGGAAGGTTTTATAACCGACATATTCTGTGCATATAGCTACAAAGTCCAGCATATAATCCTATTCTGGCAGGGCTCCTAAACCTTTCCAGGGCAAAGGGCCATGAACTAAACTCCTAGTGGATTCACTAATATATGAACAAGATAATCCAATCCTCTTTGGTCCATGAACTAAATAATGTTGCATTGGCCATGAGCTTCCTACAGTGGGCAACTAAATTATCATTATTTTCATGGAAATCTAACAAGTATTATAAAATAGGCTTATACCCTTCAAGACAGACAATTAGGCATGTTGACTCTAAATCCTAACTCAAACATACAAAATCAAATAATAAACTCATGATCATCCAACTTGACAGTATTATCAAGGATAGACAATGTTTTTGGAATTTCATTCTAAAATATGATATTTTGAGAAAAAAACAACAAAAAACGATGCAATAAGGATAATTTCATCATAAATAGAGATTTGAGATTTTCATCAATAACTACAACTTCTACTTAATGGAAAAGATGGTGTTTTAGGCATAAGGGTAAAAGGAAAACCTTGTTGATTATTCCACATACCTAGTTGAATTCTTAGCAATTGATTTACATGCAATTCTTGAACTGTCCGTAGAACCCTAGGTGAGCGTAAGACAAATTATTGATGTTTTTGTCTATGTGTTTAAGAGAACGAAGGAATAAAGACTTGGGGTATTTATAAGAACCCCTAGATAAGCCTAAAAATAGGTTCAAGTGAAAAAATCAATGAAAATTACAAGAAATCCCTTAAAATGTTTATTTGGAAACTGGTCGTAGCATAACACGAGTCATTACACGACTCGTAGAATGCCTCTTCAGAACTAACACCTTGAGTCGTGGTAGTGTGGTTGACTACTGTATAGCGGTCTTCATACCACAAATCTATATCACTCATCTTCAAACTCACCTCATGACTCGTGAAGTGGCTCGTGGCATGGGGACCAAGATTGAAGGATTTCATGATCTGGGTACCACGAGTCACAGTATGACTCGTGGTTTTCCATATCACGAGTTAACCTTGACTCATTGGAACTTTTGAAAATTTTTAGTTTTTGTCAAGTTGCACCACGAGTCACAATACTACTCGTGGTGTCCCACTCCATAAGTCGTGAACAAACTTGTGGTCACTTGAGAAAAAAATCTTTAGTTCTTTGGTCTTTGATATGGTTTTATAGGCTAACTAAAGTATATGTTATTGCTATATATC
>JBDJHY010141087.1:0-13196 GCA_039654485.1 Withania somnifera | reverse complement strand
TAAAGACATATATATTATATAATAAATATATATACTATATACTAAAGTTATGTACTAAAGTCCAAATATACTGAGGGATATATAATATATATACTAAAGATATATACTAAAGTTTAAATATAATAATATATTAGGAATACTATATTAAAAATATATTAAACATATTAAGAATATATACAACATATACTATATATATATATATATATATATAATAAAGGAAGATAACAACATCGGAACTAAAAAGACTTAGTGAGCACTTTATTGATAATATTGAAAAAATAATTCAACGCTTAACATATTACTTCAATCATCGTATTTGACTCATCAATAGTAACACTAGGATCTACTGGGTTGCACCGGTCAAAATCAATAAATCTATATCTATGAGTTGCTTCTGGTGAAGGATGGGCTGAAAATAGTTATTTGATTTCTTCTTTTTCTTCTTGATCTGAAACCAATCATTTATCTCTTTATTCTGATTGGATCCAGTCTCTGAGGCATACTAGAACCTTTATTGCATTGCTTTCCAATGAATGTCCAAAGTCTCCAATTTGATGTCGTCCCGGGATGAATGCGCTCTCCAATACAATTATTGACACTGGAATATTCATGATGTCCTTGGCTAGTGTTGATAAAATTAAAAAATTTGCTTGCTTAGTCTACCACCATTCTAGCGGGTTAACTTTCTTGCTAATTTCCTCGGGAGCCTACAACAAATAAAGACTTAGTTCATCCACGATTTCTATCTGTGAGGTAGCTGGTATTCTATTAAAAAATTTGGTGATGGTAAAATTTGGCATCACATGCACCTGCCTTTTGGAAGATGATGTGATTACTCTGCAAAATTAAAAGGCTCATTAGACGAGTTAGTAAGATTGGTTGGTGCGGCATTATCAACTATAGTGGTATAGTAGTCATATAAATATTACAAGTGTTGATTCACATCAGCCATAGCCTCAAATAAACTAGGTTCTTCGTCATGTTTAGTTTCTAGACTTGTATAAATCATTGTACAAAATTTAGTCATTGTTGCATGTTTTAAAGAAGGATTTAATATAGCACCAATTAAGCAAACAGAGGGAATTGGGAAATATTTTTAAGAATTTCAAATATTGCACCAATAGCATATTCGAAACCGTGTTTAGTCCTATATTCAGAAAGCAATAGAGAAATTTTAGCTACATACTGTAGAATAGAACAAACTGTAGGATAATATTGAGACGAAAATACGTTAGTGCATTGCAAAAAATTTCTAAAAATACATCTACTTCTCTAATTAGGTCCCAATCCGAATTTTATAACATATGCCCAGGTGATTAAAAAAAATTGGTAAAAAGTAACACTAATGGACTTCTTATATCTATAGCAAGTTTTTATAAATAAAGAAGTTGAATTCACCTAGTTTTTTTTCTTCGGTCATTAATCTAGGTTTCAGATTAAACTGAGCACAATTTACTTTAAATTATGCAAGTCTAACTCTTCTATTGTTACCTTAAATAAATCCTACTACAAGTCTTAATTTTTTCAGGTACAAGTTCAAAAAAAGTAAGACCGTCCTTAACAATTTATTTATATATATGACAAGCACACATAATATAAAAAATATTTTCAAGTGGTGGAGAAAGTGATATTTATAACTTCTAAATAGTGGCGGTGTTATTAGATGCATTGTCAAAAGCTACACATAAAAAATTTTCACTCAAATTATAATAATTAGCAACTTTAGTAATTGTGTTTGAAATAAATTCTGCATCATGCCTACGATCTTTATCGTATAGAAAAGTTAAAATTTATTTTTGAATTATAAATTACTAATTACCCAGTGACAAGTAACGGTTAAGTAATCATTTCTATTTACAACATGACCAAGATCGAAAGTTAGAGGAACTCTACCTAGAAGATTAAGAGATAGAGTACGTAAATAAAATGCATATTGTCCATGTAATTTAAAACATGTGACCGACATGTACTTCTACAGATACTCAAAAACATTGAACTATAAATTCTTTATCTATAAAAAAAATTGTATCAGAAGAAGCAAAAGTGAAAAACAAACAACCTACAACTATGATTTTCATTATTTCTAAACGGTATTGTACTTTATTATAATTTTGAATTAATTTACCGGTTTTTGGATTTAATCTACCCCGATTCAATTTGTCTTCCTTAATATTAGTTACTTTGTCAATTATATTGTATGTTTAATCCTACAATGTCCCGTCAAGGTATTTGTTCCCCCTGTATTACCCTCTTCTTATGCGAAAATACTTTCTTATGAATAACACATCTAACGATTTCAGTTTTTGTTATATCTTCAAAAATTATTCATACAACACTAATTTTTTTAGGTTTTCTAGAAGGTTTAGGAGCAAAATTAACAGATTAAGGGGATAGGCGTTGAGATTATGATCATTGTCATCATCATCATCATTAGTCAAGATTAATATTAGCATCTCCTTCTAATTTATTATCTTCTTCTATTCCGTAATTTTCTTGCAACTCGACATAATTCATATCATGCATATCCACATTCCCACTACATTTAAGTTCTTGCTAATGTTCACTAGCAATATTAGGTGGAGCGGCAGAAATATGTTTATTATTTCTAGTATTGCCGAAACATATTTTTTTCTTGGTACTTGGACTACTTTTGGAACATAAATTTTAACATTTTTACCTATTTTCCTTAGTCGATCCATATTAAAAATTATAATAGTAAAATTTAAAAATATAAAAAATAATATAATTGCAAATAATAAATAAATTAGAGAATTCAAAAATTGAAAGTAAGAGATGGAATGATTTTATCAAATTGCCGAAATAATTGACCAATTGAACATTTGAAAGTTATAAACTGTCACTTGATCACTTGATGTTACTAATAATTGCACAATAATAAATTAAAAATTAACTGGGAACAATTAAAACACTTTCTTAGGAGAAACATTCAAAGAATTGTTTTGAAAATTAAAAAAAAAATTAAAATGGTATTTATAGAAAAAAAATTGAAATGATTTTTTTAAAAGAACACCAAATTAGCCGCTTTGAACTGTTGGGCAACGGTCAAATTCAGCCCAATGGTTTTTTTTTGGATCGAGTCTAATGATCTATTAAATAATTTTTTTTTAAATCGGGCAAGTTCGGGTTGGGTGGACCGGTCCAAGACAGTTAACCCGGACTGAATGGAATGATCACTGTACCGATCTAGTCCTGTTAGCCTTGGACTGATCCGGTCCGGTACCTTTTAGGCTAGTCCGTTCGAAAAGACTGAACCGGCCGATGCCCTTACCACTAATAGTAGTACGATATTTATGGTTCTGAAAGATCCAAGCTCTTTTTATATTTCATGATGGATTAATTTTTAAGATACTATTTATTCGAAACGATAATACAATAATAAATCAATCATGCAGACAAACAACTAAGAACATAAAGAAAAAATATTAACAAAATATTAATTTTTCCACTTGCAGTAATCAAGCTTTTGGCCAATGATACCACTTAAGACATTCACTAAATGGATTTGAAGACAAACAAAGATACTCTTCAGTTACAAACCAACCACAATAATATTTTTCATCACAATGCAGAGCACTTCTTTCTACATTGTACAGTTGAAAATTTCCCATTCCCTGATAATTCAATTGTACACCATGCTTTAATGATTGGGCCTTTCCCTATAAATACATCAAGTATGTATAGCCCACTAACTTCCACAATTTGATTTTTATAAGTTTATCCGTTCGATAATAATTGATGGCCATAATTAATTATTCGAATTCACGTCCATTTGTAAATGAAATTGAGTAGAAGCAAAGTAGTAAGAAGAGTATTAAATAGGTATTTACCATGATGAGTATGAACAAAAAATTGGTGAATGGAGAAAAATTATATAGATAAGAACTATATATTAGTGTAAAATTATAAGGTAGTCAGCTTACTAAAAAAGTATGATATAATTCCTAATATATTGGTGATTTGGTGACCTTATAAAATGGTAACCTAATATTTTTCATCTTTGATACATTCTATGTATAAGTTAAATATTAATTATTTACTTTTTTGGTACATGATAAATCAAGAATTTTGGTAACCTTGTCATTAAGAAGGGAATCATTAGTGATAGTATTTTTTTTCTTTGTCCATTTTTTCCTTTTTTCCAATTTTTAAATCCTTTGATATATTTCATAAGGGATTCTTAATGTAAAAGGCACAACATAATGATATTTTTCTATATATATATATATATATATATATATATAAGCCATGTTTTAAGTAAATGAGTTATCTTATATGTAACAAAATGGTAACACACCAACAAATTATAGGAAGAGTTTATTAAGTAAAGCAATTCTTGTTAAGTAACACACCAACAATTTTTGAAGAATGGAAAGCAATGAAATCTCTTATACTAGTAGCGATGATCACATTATTATTATTTTTTTTTTGTTTTCCAGTAGTGTTCTATATTTTTATTGGAGTCTGACTAAATTTGAATTCGCACAGGAAAATTTCATGAACAAAGATGATTTCATACTCATGAGGATTAGAACCCGAAACTTTTCTTTAAAGATAAAAAAAATACTTACCACTCCACCACAAATCCTTATTGGTAATGATCACACTCTTTTAACACTATAACAGAAAAGTCCATATACATAACACACAATAATTTGTTAAAAAAAAAAACACATATATATAAAGTAGTAAAATGATATAATGTCGTTATAAATAATTTGGATTTAAATTATTCAAGATAACGGCAATGAAAATATTTATACTATCAGCTGATCACTTATAGACAAATGCAAGTGGTTATCTATGTAAATATCAATTAAAAATTAATAGTTTCTAACGATTCAATTGATTCAAAATTTGAAATTCTATGAAAAAGTTATAATTATTTTATGAAACGAAATTGGTGTTTGATGAACAACCTTCTAGATGACACATAATACCGTTTCAATGATGGAGAAGGATATTTTGGATTTTTATTAATTTTTAGAAAACATTTTGAAAGTCTAACATATCATGATTAATATTCAGATTCATCTATTAAAATCTTAATGTATATTTTAATATTTAAATTCAAACGTCGAGGTCTGACATTAATGATGTAAGTGTGCTAATTACTCCTACTCATTCAAGATTATCAAAATACTGATTGGTAGAAGCATGCTCATCAGAGGTCTTGAGATAATTGATGGTCTTGACCCTTTCCCCCTTTCACCTCCCCCCCCCCCCCACAACCTTTTTTTTTTTAGGTATAATCCTAATTCATATTCGATATTTGTATCAGATTAATTATCTTATTATAGTTAAATAATATATAAGATAAAATACACATTAACTTAACCATAGAATCTTAGATAGGTGATAAAGCATAACAGCAGACATATTAAATTATTATTGATTTGATATAAATAGTAAATAAAAAAAAAATGTTTTTTCAAAAAAAATCTTAATAACATTTTTTTGGAGAAGTGCGTTGAGGCTCTTTTTGAATAAAATTCCTTTTTGCCCACGATATACTTACAATTTCTTTTTTTACAAAAAAAAAATTAAAAAAAATAGTTGCAATTATTCATAGAACTTTTGTGTCACAAATTATTGAACAACTTAAGCTTTGTGTAATAGATGTCATGGAAAGATTTCTTGTTTGAACTTGGTTCGTCTCTTAAATCTATATATTTACTTTAAAAAAAATCTATTCACTACACTTTCATCTTTTTTGGATGGATGGGAAGACTGACATAAACCCCTATTTTATTTATGGAATAAAAAAGTTAAAAAAAAAAAAAAAAACAGGTAAAATCATAAACCGATTCATATCCATAAGCAAACACAACAAAATTTATAGCATAAAACGGCAGTCTGATCTATTAAACTCTCGTTATATGTCTAGCGAAGCATAATATCTTCATAATGCCATTAAAATTTCAAGAAATATAGAAATCAAACAACTTTTTCCAATGTAATATGTATAACTAACATCATCGCCATGCCCAATTATAGTGCACGGCACACTGATAAACACTAAAAAGACATACACCATCTTGCTTAACAGCCCAAAAACAAACTTGATCAACACAATTGGATTGATTATCTCTATTATAATCAAATATCTTAAATAATCCAGGCCTTTTACCTAACCACATTGGACACCAAACAGTGTTACTTTTTCCATCAACAATTGTAACATTGAATTTGTAAATCTCCAATGATTTAAGTGTTTGTTTCCCAAGAAATGTGTCATCTAAAAAACATTCTGTTGTTAGAACATCTGGTGTTTGGTTTGATATTTGTACATTATAATCAGCTAGTGAAAGAGAAATAATGGAGAAAATTGCGACAAGAAAATAAAAGGCAAATTGATGTGTAAGAAAAGCCATTAATTTTTGTTGAAGCTGGGAATTATTTTTTTTTTATTGGCTGTATATGTGATGATAATATTTATAGAACATGACTCATTAATTCATGTCAATTTATGGAAGAATATAATTATTTTTTGTAATACTTTTCTTTATTTAGGTGAGGGGGAGCTATTCAATGTTAGATTCAGATAATCTGAAACTTACTAGTATAGGACTTTGGTCAAATTAAAGAGAATATCGTATTATCATTCAACTAAACTCTCTATTGATTTATTTAAGATATTTGCTATCGGTAATAGTTACTCTCATTAAATTATATTACTCCTACCACGAGAGATTTTATTGATATTTGAAATAAAGATACATTAATGTTAAGAGTCCCACGCCGGAGAAAGATTAGGTAATTGATTACATAGGCAATTCTTTATTTAAGATTTAGTTTTTGGGCTGAGTTAGACTCAATTTTTTTTCTTTTTATGATATTAGAATCAGACGTATCCTAAATTCATGTTCACTGATGTTGAAGCCCATATTATATTGTCAACAACGTATGGGCATGCGAGGAAATGTTAAGAGTCCCACGTCATAAAAAAAAAAAAACAAAGGACTGATCAGTTGATCTCTTTGTATAGATTTAAGCAAGTTTTTCCTCAAAGTTTAGCTTGTTGAATTAGGTACAAATTTCCTTAAGTAGACATATCCTAAATGGCTTTCAAAGAATTGTTCTTTTCTTATATGGTGAAAATAGGAACTACAGTTTTCATACGATTAAATGGAGACATCTTTCTCCTAATTTAACCTCGTAATATTAAGTTTTCTTTGGATTTGTGATATTTTGTCATTTTTTAACAATTATTTAAACTTACTTAGTATTAACACAATAATCTTACTCCATTTTACACATCAATTTTATGAGTTACCTTTCGAAAGAAATCCCTTTAGAATAAAAGAAATATATCCCTCATACCTAGGATCACATAGAGGTGTTAACCGGGCCGGTTCGGTTTCGTCCGGACCAGTTGGTCCTTGGACAAGCCGGGCTTAGGTCCAGTTCGAGCTGGTACTATTTCGGGACGAGTCAAAATGGGTCAGTCCAATTCAGTTCAAAATGCTTGATCCGGACCGACACAATCCACGTGCATAGTGTCCGCTCCAATCAGTTGTGAATAGTGATTTCATTTTATAAAAAATAAAACTAAACGCATTTAATTAATACAAAATATATATTTATATAGTTTAAACTAAAAATTAGTACGAATATACTAGAGTTATTAATAATATTTATATATAAAAGTATATAAAAATGAAAACTAACGAGTAATGGTACATATGTTAAGTTACTAAAGATATAAGTAGTATAATATAAATATATTTATATATTATATACAAAAGATATACACATACTATATATATACTATCTATTAAAGATGTATTAAACATATTAAAAATACATACTAATGAGTAACGCTATATACAAGTAACGATATATCAAGGTATATACTATATTTTGACAAAATATATTATATATTAAACATATTAAATATATACTACATATGTATACTATATATTAGAGATATATTAGACATATTAACAATATACTACATATATATAGTTACATATTATATATTAAAGACATATTAACAATATATACTAACGGTGTATAGTATATACTAACGATATACACAAAATATATTATATATTAAAGATATATTAGACATATTAACAGCATACTATATATATATACTAATATTAAAGACATATTAACATATATACTAACGATATCGATATATACATATTATATATTAAAGATATATTAGATATATTAGACAATATACTACATATATATACTATATATTATAGATATATTAGAACAAATTGTAATGAAACAAATTATGATTTGGGCATCAAATTGAGAATAGTGTTATTTGAATGGGCTAAAAGCGTATTTTTGGAAAATTGGGTGAGCCAAACCACCTATGGCAGTGGGGATGGATAGATCTCGAAAAAATACATGAAATAAAAAATCGTCTAAAACGGATATTCGAGCGCAAAGTTATGACCATTTGAAGCTTCACCGATTTACAACTAGTTTTTTCCCTTATCATAGATATATATTATATACTAACGATATATTATAAACTAACGATATATACTAAACATACTAAGGATATATACTAAACATACTAAGGATATATACTATAAATATATATATTATATACTAACGGCATATACTAAATATGCTAAAGATATACATTATATATACACTATATATACGAAATATGTATACTATATGTACGAGATATATATACTATATATATACACAAGATATATACTATATATACAAGATATAAACCATCTATACGAGATATATGTACTACATATTAAGAATATATAAAAAAATTAAAAATTTCGGTTCATTTTGGCCAAATCGAACCGGACCATTGACCGGCTCGGTCCGGCCAAAATGGGCCGGATTACCGGTACAAATCGGCCCATTGGACAGATTTAGGATCACATTCAAAATTCTTTTCAATTTTTTTTTAATTTATAATTATGATTGCGTGGATTACTAATTTGTTCATTTATTAACTCAGCTCAATACACACGTAGATAGTTATAATAAATGAAACTTACAAAATTGTATAAAAAAAAGGATGAAACAAACTTTGATAAATTGGATTGATCGATTTATTACTCTTTATTTAACCCACACTGAACATAAAATCACCATTTGTAGGCTATAGCACAATCCAAGATACCAAGACTAGTTAAACAAATTTGATCAATGTGGACCAACAAACCACAATAATTATTAACACAAATAACACGATCTCTCTTATAATCAAACATATTAAGGTATTCTGAATTTCCCTTTAATTGCATTGAACACCAAAGAATGTTCTCTTTATCATCATAAATTGGAACATTGATTTTGTAAACACCCCCTAATGGTTTAATTGTATCTTTCTGTAGAGAAATTCCATTCAATTTGCATTGGATTGTTATAGGATATGGTGTTGTATTTTCAATTCGATGAGTAAAATATTCTTTGCAACCGGAGTGAGCCGAGGAGCCGAGCGACGTGCCAGCGCTATTCATTGAGTGCCAACACCTAGCTATGCTGTCTAAGAAGAAAAATTTATGGTGAAAATTAGTGTTGTGAGGAGAAAGTAGAAGGCAAAGTGATTGGTAATTAGGGAAGCCATCAATGATATTATTTATGTGGTATTATTTTCTATCTTTTGGTCCTTTTTAGTATGTCACTTTAGTCAAAACAAATTAATCTCTGAGAATCTGTAAATTAAAAAGACATTAATTACTGTTTGAGTAGTCATTTTGATCCTATACTATCCTTTCTGTTCAGCAATAGTAGTCAATTATTTTTATTTTTGATACACAAAGCTCTCACTTACGCTAGATTCGGAAGAGTTAGGGAGGATTGGGGAACGATACATTGGGGCATCAATCCATTTTATTTTTTTTAAAAAAATATAAAAATTTGATCAATCATCTCAATTTTTTAAAATAAGCGTTTCTTTAAAAAATACGGCAATCAACTAAACTAAACTTTGTGATAGATTCAAAGGACCCGTATAACACTATTTAAAATTTAAAATCATTATAGAAGCAACTTCAATAAACTAACAAGTCACTTGTTTGACCAACACTTTGGGAACCTATAAAATTCCACCAGTTCATGTGAAAAAGACATATTCCATCTGGATCTTGAAGACAAATTCCATTCTCCCTAATACTCCAATAAATAAGTTTATTTTGAGCACAAATTGGCTGATCTCTCTTATAATAATACATATCAAATGTGCCTGATTTATTTTGTGTCTTCATATCACACAAAAGAATAGTGTTTTCACCAGCATCAAGAGGAACATAAACTGTGTAAATAAAACCTAAACCACCTAGGGTCAGATCTTTTTTCCTATTCAACAAGCAACGTACTGTTAGACGTTGTGCCATTTTGTTGTGCATCTCAACAGTACAATTTTTGTAAGCTATGGAAGGTGAAAAAATGATGGAGAAAATAATTGGTATAATGAGGAGATAGTAAAAAGCAAATTGATGGGTAATTAGGGAAGCCATCAATCTTGATCACGTGTTAAATCCTTTCTCTTTGGTCCTTTTTATAACGTCACTTTAGTGAAAAATATATTTGTCATCTTAAAAAGTCAAAAAATATTATTAATTTTTTTTTTGTCCACCTTGACTATTTGAAATAAGACATACTAGTTAATATTTAGATAAATTATATAAATCTCAAAATATTCTAATCATATTTATCCTAATCATTTACCCAACTTCAAGAATTACTCCGGTTTTTACACCAGAAAAGTACTCTCCATTTTTCATGAACATCCATCAATGACCCATAAAAAAATGTCATTTTTTATTTTATTTTTTAAAAAACTCACCTAAAAACACTCCTTTTTCACTAGATAACAACTTTTTTTTTTTACCAACTCTCCACACTCAACATGAATTTTTCGATCAATTTCTCATCACCATAAACCCACTATTCTCCCGAGAACTCTCTATCATCTTCATCATTTTCTTTTGCTTTATTAATTTCTGTAGTTGAATATTTGAGGTGAGTCACTAATTTTTAAAAAATTCAACGTTTCCTTTTCGTTCTTCACGAATTCTAGTCAATTTTTATTTGGGGTTTATCAATTCGGAAATTCGAGGTCATTTGAAATTTTGTTGTTTGCATAGTTTCGGTCAGGATCGAGTTAAGAAATTTTTTTCAAAATAAAAGCTTCAATTGGAGGTTTATTCTCTCCTTTCACTATTGTTTTATTTTTATTTTTGTGACTTTATTCTATTTTTAGTGCATATTTTGATTGTGGTTTTGAGTTTTGGAATATATTTGTTTTCTTTTTTTTTATGAGTCAGGATCAAGTTTGTCATTAATTGATTGAATTAGTTTGGTGAAATATTGAAAAACAAGTGGGGTTGATGTTAAAAGTATGAAAATTGAATTTAAGTGATTTCGTTGGTAATAGAGAAATTTCGGAATATGGTTGAATTGAATTTGAAACTCTATTAATGCTTTTGATCTGATTCATGTTAAATTTGTGACGTTTTCGTTATTACATGGTGTTGATCTTGGGTAGCCAAATATTTAGGATGATTTCATCGGTGTTCTGGTGTGTTTTTGTCTATTTTTAAATATTATGTATTCATTTGTTGGGGAATGCCCCGAGATATTATGGACATGAAAGATTTGCTCATGGATAAGACCCGGAACGTAAAGTAAAGCTTAGTATAGGTTAGAGAAGGATAAACAGATTTATTTTTCTCGCTTTTTTTTTCTTTCAGACTGTATAAGCGGACATTATTTTTAGATTTTATTTTGAATTCCTTTGTGTACATGCTTTCTATGTTTTGTGAATGAGTTCAAATAATCTTATTTAAGCAAATAGGAGTCAATTAAAACGACTGTGCTAGAATCACGGAATCAAGGGATGTCTTATGCCTTTCTCTCGGTCAATAGAATTTCTTTATCGAAATTTCTGGTCGCGATCAATTTTAGAGTCAAAATATTTTTAAAAAATGTTTTAACCGGTGACTCGGTACACCAAAACTCAATGTCGAGTGGCGACTCTTCTTCATAAATAAATCTCTTTTGAAACATCTTTTTGTCACTTTTTTTTAAAATAAAAGCCTTTTGAATCAATAATAAAAAATAAATTCTTTCTTTTATTTTTTGTGGTGTGATAGCCGTCATCTCTACCGCCACTATCACAACTATGACTAATTCCTACTATCAACTAACTCTATTATCACAACTAGCACCATCGTTAACTACCACCAATGCATTGTCAATCACCACTGCCATCTCCACTACCAATATCAGCCATTACCACCACTATTGTCAATTTCTACTATTAACCACCTCCACTATCGCAACTAGCACTGGCGACAACAACCACCAACATATCGTCAACGACCACACATTCTTCTGTCATCGTCATTAACACCACCAACTACGACTATCAACTAACTTCATCATCATACCCCGCTCCCCTACCACAATCACTATGATTCACCACCACTGCGACAGTCGTTACAGTACAAACCACCTCCCGTATCAACTATCAACACTACGATTACTAGCCACTAGCACTGACCATTATCACAACCGTCATCATTACAAATTATTTTCACCGTCACTAGCGAACATAAATATTTTCAATTTTTTATAAAATAACAATTTTATGTTATTGAATTTATAATTTTTTAATATTAAATTAAAAATAAATTTGAATTGTATATTTACTATGATTATAAATAAATAATTATGCACACTCATATATTAAAAAATAAATAATTTTAGTCTTTTAATATTTTAATTAAAAATAATATCTTAATTATTTAAATATTCAGTAGATCCAAACATCTTAATCTTAATAAAAATAAATATTTCTAAATTACCGCGGATGCCTTCTTCATTTATAACAGGTAATAGTCCATCTTTTCTTCTCGACTTCTCTTTGTGATATTTCATTTAAATTTGATCTTAAAAGTTCATGCAATGGTCCTTTTCCCAAGAACTTTTTCCCTATTCAAAACATGCAATGGACTGATACAAGAAAGTTCCCAAGATCCCAATATATTTGTCACGTGAAAAATAAAAGGAACATTAAATTATTTTTTGTCAAATTATTCTATTTGAAAGCCACAAATTATTTTTTGTGGCACGTACTGTTGGAATATAGGTTCTACGCAGCGGAAGCATCGCCCTAATCCTTTTCTTACATGTATAATAAATATCATAACCAACATGTATCACATATAAAGTGTGCC
>JBDJHY010141076.1:0-13197 GCA_039654485.1 Withania somnifera | reverse complement strand
TCCGCTTTGGCTACGGACTACAGGGTTTGGTTCTCCTACTGGGTGGATAGTAGGTGCCATCATGACTCCAAGAAATCGGGTCGTGACATTAACCCCGTATATCCCTACTCTGACCTATATGCAGCCTATAGGACAGGTCCATGGAGGTTCGCCAACCACGTATAAATCTCTATCTTCACAATAACCTCACATTCCAATATTATATAGTCTCATGGATGTCATATCCTTCCATACAATGCTTTAGTATAATGGTCTCATCGAGCTGTAATCTTGGCAACTCACATCTCAATATAATAGTAACAGCAAGGTTCCAAATTAACATGCATGATAAGAATAGAGAAGTTGGACTCACGGCCAAGTGAAGTCGGACTTAAGTTCCAATGGCTATACTCATAGACGAACGAAGTCGGACTCAAGTTCCAGCACAAGTAGTCAATGATAGTACTCGGTGCCACGGTGTTAAACCTTCTCTAACACAAGGGGAAAATGTAGTATCGGGTGCTTGATACGCAGCTGAGTCTAAAACAAGTAGAAAAATCACTTATGTTGCTATTACCATTAGAAAATCCCATTTTATTCTATGCATTAGCCATTTTAATGCTTATTAAACAAAACTGGCCTTCATAGACCAACAGTGTAAGGAACGGGAGGTGATACTAGGCCCTAGACCTATATACACTCTCATAATTTAGCTCAACGGCTCTTACATTGAATGAATGCAACAACCCAAGTAATATTTACAGCTATCTTATGCCCTACATAGGCTTAAGTAAGTTACATCTAGCAGCACAAGACACCAGCCCAAACTCGAGGGCAAAACCCAAAATACAACCCATACAACAATGTTATACTACCCAAAGTCACCCTATGACCATCACAATGCCAATACTAGGTATCTGGCATCGTATTACACCAGCACCGACAAAGAGAAAGAGACGAGCAAGAAGTTAAGAAGCGGTTAAAGTACACGGTTCCAACCTAGAATACCCAACCCAAGGATGCTATTTAGAAAAATTATATAAGATATATGCTTATAGTAAGACCTGCAGAGCCTACCTATAATTTGATGAATATCGCTCCACAACACACAATTATTATCTTGACTGATAGCAAATGGCCTTGAAAAACTCTGAAACTGACAAAGTATGAATCCACATCAGGACAAGTCCAACGATATCAATTATGCTAAAGTCCTGAATGGGCTGAAAATAGGGCCTAAAACAGGCACACCGGACCTACTAATGGGGCTTAAAAACAAACTTTGCCATTGAGTTCTTGGCATCACCAGGAACTCGTGCTCCAATAATGAGCACAATTTGAGTAAGGAAAGGTTTACTAAATGCTCAGAGAAGAAGAGAAATAAAAGTTAAAACACTACATAATTCACGCTAAAGAACGGAGAATTTTTGTACTAAAACCCAAATATAACAATAACCAGCTGAAAAAAAGAGAATTGACAAGAGAAACCACGCTTGATCAAATTGCCATTCATAGTGGAAATCATCATTTACAAAGAAATCAATGAAAGGAAAACCTTACCAAAATGTTGGGGGAATCAAGAATTGGCACCAAAAACCTACCCCACACTTGAATTATAATTCCCAACAACTAGAGCTCAAAGAAGATTAACATATAAGAAAATGGTAAAATTAGACTGAAAAATCGAGGACCTATTTTTATATACTGCCTGGTTACAGACCATCATGATTGTATGGATGAAAATTATTGGTCATCGCATCACAGTAATGAGTCTCGAATTATAAAAAGTACTTGGTCGGACAAATATGATCTCATCACTAGGCTTCAAGATCGCATGCATTAAGAAATGCAGATAATTATGATCACAATCGTGTAGCAAGTGCCACAATCATAATAAAGTAACACTCAGACCTTCACAATCATGTAGCACAGTTCTGCGATCTCAAAGAACAAAAGAAGGTTGCACTATCAGCTGAAACTTCTGTATAAATAAAAACTAGCCAAAGGCTTGGGGTCTGATAAATGCAAATGAGATATGTACACGCATCTGAAATGACATTCTAGACTCAATGGTGTAGTCAAATCTGGATATTAGGTTATTTTAGAGAAACGTTGACCAAGTCAACACTCAGGCCTAAAACACCTAAAAGCCACAAACATACTCGAAATCACACTAGATGCCTAGGGAAGAGAACCAACACTTTCCCTAACCTAAAGTCTAGAGCTGATGAAACAGTTGGACGTTCTATCCAATGCTCCGATCCTTGAATATTTACCAAAGTTAAACATTTAACTATCAACCAACTAAAAACTTACAAAATGAGCTAAGCTTCCACTGGAAGCTCCTGGACTTGGATCAAGGGTTAACCTAGCCCAAAAAACATGTTGCAAAGCTAAAGAAACTATTGGAAACTTGAAGAAATGTTGACTGAAGTCAATGACTTCCTAAACCCATGCTCTAAAATAGGAAATTTGAGATAACTCTTAATCGAGAAGTCAGGGACCGAACTACTGGTCGCAGTAGGTCATAAAATGACCGAGGGAAGCTTCTGGATGCTCTAGAATGCAAGAAAACACGACACGCATATGAATAACCATATGGTTTGTTACAAAACTATACAAGTCAGACTGAGGCATAATTACTGACTAAGGTGCGTAGTCAAATATCATGTAATTATTCAGAATTAGTGGGATGGTATGTTCTAACGTGGTTACAACGGAGTAGATTTAGTATAGTAAGGTTGTGTGTCGGCTTGAATATGTTAGAATGTATGGTTGAGGTTTACTATTTTATTGTTAATTCTCATAGGGCTAGTGTTACCTAGGCTTGTGATTTAGAAGTTGTACATTATCCTTGGGTAGTATAAAATGATAAGCTTTAACTCTAGGTGATTATCCTAGTATGGGATAATGTAGTACGAGAATGGATATAGAATTAGATGCGTGATATTAGTAGTCTAGTAAGAGTGTTACTTTCAGTGGTAGCCTTAGAGACAAAGAAAAATTTAAGAGTTATTTCATAGGGAAGTCTTAGAAAAAATTTCTAGTAATCTTGAATTGTACTACCAAAACTGTGCTTTGAATATTTATTTGAAGTTACTCAGTCAAATGGAACCTATGACTAATCAATTAATAGCCGACCTTTTAGTTGTAGTACTTAAAAGGTAAAGTTTTGCATTTATAAATAGTGAATACTTGATCTTGTAGAGTTAATAGATTGCATCCCATTCCAGAGAAGAACACCAGACTTAGAACCTTCACTTTTTGACCTAAGGGGGAGATGGTAAGATAAAGAACTAAGTCGAGCCTTGTGACTCAACTTATAACTATCCACAACGTAGAACTATGATCAGATAGTGACCCATTCTTACTTCAATGTACCTTTTTTACACCACTCAAAAATAAAAGTTCGTGACATGCCCTTGTTTATGCAACTTATGCAGGTTTATGTTTACAGTTAGTTTCTAAAATGAAAAAGCAATTATTTCAATCAATAGTCACAGTCTTGCTCATGATACAGATATCCAATCAACTTATGATGTCATTTATAGAGTTTTTAAATAAGTCATAAATCTAATTTTATTATATTCCAGCAATACAATATATGTCATGAGTTTAATTTTTATATGAAGCTTGAGTGTCAAGAGTACAGTAATGATATACTCATTTCCAGTAGTGATGCTCAGTTCAGACCCCATCAATGAGTTCTAGAGTTAAGACGTTATCTGTAACTTCTATAGTTAATGCAAATACCCTATTTGCTTTTAGTAATTCCATATACGCGGTGTTGAATGGAAGTGAAAGAAGATAAACAGAAGCTAAGATGGAAGACAGTTTATTCTCAGTCAGTGGTAGTTTTGATGTACCTTTTTCACCTAAGATTCTAATTGTTTTCATAGTAAATGCATTGATTTATTGATTTTAGTGATGTTAATAAGATCCCTAAATGGCTTAGTTTTAGCTTCAAGGAAGCTATGAAGAGAGTATATAGTAATAGGCTTGAATATTGTATGGGTGAATGTGTTAATGAATACAGTATGGGGCTAGTATAATTGATTTGGAGCTTAAGGTTGATTGATTTAGGAATAAGAAGAAATGTTCTTGTGAATATAGAATATTGAATCTTTGACTTAGACTAGTTTGATGTCATTCTATTAGCACCTTTTATCTCCATGATAGCCTTGAACATAATAACATCATGTAGTTAGCCTCAAAAGTTTGTAACTATTAATACCCTTGTGATAACCATAGATTGTGAAGGATGAGCATAGTATTTCAGAGGAGAAGGGGTGATTGCTAAGCCTAAAGGTTGTAAGTCATCTTGTTAAAGCAAGAGTAGACCTATTAACATTTCATGTTATTTGTGTTTATGTTTCATATCAGATAACTTCAAATTTAAATGATGCTTAAGTCCAAGGCCATGAATTATTTGATCTATGAGCCTAAATCAAATGGATAAGACATTTAGATGATGTTATCAATTCTTACCTAAAGGGTCCCTATGAGCTCATTCCTTCAGGGTGTCCATACAAAGTTTTTCCTTGTAGATTGTGATCATGCCGCATTTTAAAGCTATATGAGTCTTTCATGTTTGTATAGCTCAGTTTGTACGTGTAGCTCCGGACATACCAATTATTCATCTTGGCTCTGGTAGTTGTTCATAGTTATATGTCATTACTCATACATCTTGCTGGTGATACCCTTCGTAGTTATGAGAAGGTTCTTATACAATACCATACTCTTCCCCATCTCTTATGAGTCTTAATATACACATTTATTATAAAACCATCCTGCCATATTTACTCTAGCCAGGCTAGTTGACATTCTGTGCATGTCTAGTTTAGCTCAGCCAGTGTCACATGCATGATCAATATATGATTTAGTCTGAGGTAATTAACCTTTTCATTTAGAAAATTTTCTCCTTTCAGTTGTATGTTAGAGTTGCATGAGTCCCATTGAATGTGTTCATGCTTTACTTGTATAGACCATGGTAGCACAGTTCAGTCAGAGTAGTATGTATGCCAGCTCAATTAGTGAGTGGCTTGTTCATGAGTTATTCATAGTCAGTATAAGTCATCTCTCGTAGTAAAATCCCCCAGTTTCATCTTAAATCTTCATTCGATGACAAATAATCTCAAGGTGGAGGTAATGTAACACCCTGAAATTTCAAGCTAGAATTTGAACCATTCTTTGTATGTGGTTAAACTCGATCTCAATAATTTATTACTTCAACCTATATAATAATACCAATTTTCTGTGTTTGAATAGTATTGGATGTGGATTAAAGTCGTAAGGAAACCCTAGCATGAAATTGAGTTTAAAACATTCATGCTAATTATCGTTTCAAAAAAGTTCTTTTCAGAGTCAACTTCAAATGACCATGTATCCCAGAATATTTTGAGTTATGAGGCTCGTAGTCTACCAAATTAAAAGTCTTTGAGTCTGGTTTCCAATGGTCAAACCACTCATCATTTAGAGTTTAGAGTAAAAAGATATTATCTTTTTAGTGAAGTAATGTTAAAACAATCATGAAATGATGACTCATGAAAGAAATATGCCCTTCATGATTTTGGATGGTGGAATGTAAAATCAAGTACGAAAAATGGCCTTAACATTTTTTATTCACCAAATTTGATGAGAATGTTCACGGTTCATAAGTATAGCACCTTAGAAAATATCGTAAACCATGTTTTGACTAAATACAATGAGTTAACTAAATATTTTGAATTTTAAAGTTTAATTTGTAGTCCACAAATCATTAACCAGGATGACGGGCTATGGAACATGTCATCAAAACATTCTAGTGAAGCTTTTAAATAAGACATTTTATGAACCATTCTATGGCTCATCATATCATTGGATGGATAATAAACTCCATAATGGTATTATTCTAATAGTATATAAAATCAATTTGTTTTCATAGATCATTTGAAGACCCATCAACTGGATTGATGGTCAGTTTACTGTGTTGACGGTCTGTCAACCCACCGTAGAAATAGATCAGTTTCCTTTTTAATCCATTCTTGTCTGGGTTATTTGAGTCTTTTACCACTTTTTTATTATCGTAGAACTGCATTTAGGGCATTTAAAGAGGAATTATAAATATCCCAAGTCCTGTTCTTTCCCTCATTCATCAAACTTAAAAGAATATTCAATGCAGTTTCTCTCCAAGGTTTCACAGAGTTACAATTCATCTTTGAAGATTCAAGAACATCAGTTCACCATAAAAATGAGTCCAAAAGTTCTTCAATCCAGGTGTGTAGGACTTCAATAGGGGTTGCCTTCAACCTCTGTGTCCAACCCCTCCAGTTTTGAGTTGAGAATTTTGAATTAGTATGTTTTAGGGTTATCCAATTCATCTTGTATGTTATATGCATGTTCCTTGATGTTTGCTGAGTACTTTATATTAAGTTTGCATATCATATCATGAAGTTGCATGTCCCTTGAGACGTAGTCAAGTCCATGTAGTCGTCATTAAAGGAATAAAGTTGCAGAGTCATGTTTGTATAATTGTAGTAGAAGCATGAGATAAGGTCATCTTTTCATGAATTGTTAAGTTTTCAATGTTAAATCATATTTTATAGAAGAGTCATATTATCATGATTTTACTTGACTTTTACAAAGTGTAAGCCTGTATCGGAGTTTGTAAGAAGAATATTTATGTTTTGTCTTTGTAAATATTTAAGCCTAGTTCATAGTCCGGAAACCTTTTAGCGAAGTTGTAGCTACCTGAATAATAAGTTCTAAAAGAATGATATATAGTGTCAATTAGACAATTTTTTCAAAAGAGTCTAATGTAAGTTTTTATTTGGGCAGTTGGTAATCTAATATGTTTTTTTTACCGGCCAAGATGAGTAGGTTTCAGTAGTGTCAGTTTTGGGAGTAGTATTAGCTTCGAGCGAATTCGGACATGAGGCCCCTATCCCATAATATGTGTTGCCAAACGTAGGAATTGTAGCATGTCCAAATAAGAACCTATTTTTAGCACTTAGTAGATAAACTAAGAAAACTTGAGCGCCCTATACTCTGGAAACGTACAGGGAACCCGTCCAGCATATTTTAACCCTTGTCCTAGTATTAAATTTTATTTCCCAAAGTAGAAACTTATTTTGGATGTCTCCAGCTAAAATTTGTTAAGTTTAGAAATTGACAGATCTTTTCTATTCTATTTCAGGTCATGTTGCCCTTTATCTTCTATTCGTTCTTAACTTGAGAGTTGAAATTATGAAGGTTTGGGGTATGAAGTGTGTTAATCCGATCTCTTGTTTGAAATGACAAAACTTTAGTTTTGTTTGTTATTTCTTTTTAAGCTTTTAGTCAAAATGCATCAGCTATCTTCTCGATTTTACTTTATAATTCTCCTTCAACTTAAATGATCCAAAGAATATATTGTATCCCATTTGTGTGGCTGTGAGTTGCTCTAGTGTATTACTTTTACTGGTTAGTGATTTTTTTGTTGGTTAAATCTATTGTACATGTATTAATTTTCTTTTATTTTTTTTCTATTCTTTTCTTTTCTTATACATGATATATCGAGTCCGAATGGACTCCCTCATATCCTTGTCTTTGATCATCTTCAAGTAAACCCTCGTCAAGTCATTTAAAGAAAAGCAAAGATAAGGCCAAGGGTTGAAGATCTTGTAGCCACAGAGAAGGAAAATGAGCTCAAAAGCTCAATAAATCTATACTAATATGAGCAGCAGATACAAAGGAGTTGCAGCAATAATACTTCTTGAGATGATAAGGCCAAAATTGATCTCCTCTCGGCTTCCCATTCATTTATATTTCTCTTTTTTGTTTATTATTTTCTTAACTTGGATGAATCTCCTTTAGAGTTATTTTAATTTGTTGTTATCAAGTTTGAATGAATTACAAAAGTTGATTTAATATTTTCACTTCTTGATTATTTATTCGAAGTTTAAATTCACTTATGCAAACTTATGCTACTGAGAAGAACTCAAGAACCTTCAATGTTCTTTCAGAGTTATTAAGTAGTTTAATACAACATTTAAGAAGTTGTATTAGTTATTTAACTCAAAGTCTTAATTCAGATAAAATTGTTAAAGATTAAAATTAATCTTGAAACTTTAACAATTAGATTATTTAATTATTTTGGAATAAAATAAAGGGACAAGTATTTAGTAGATTTTATTTATTTTTAACATAAAATAATTTAACCAATTTAAAAGGAGTTTTCCTTTTCAAATAACTAGAAAGGAGTTTTTCTTCTCGAAAAATGTTAAAAGAATTTTTCTGATCAAATAACTATATAAAAGAGTGTTTTTTTCACTTATAAATTCAAAAAATTTTAAAATTAGCCAAATATGTGTAATCCATCGGGAACCGTTTTGCGGATTTTAAAAAGTGCTAAATATTTTCTTTCAAATTTAACATGAACCCTTATCTAGACTCTGATTTCAAATTAAAGGTTTTTAAAATTCATTTTTTCAAGCAGTTTTCAAAATTTCCTACAAATTAAGTGGCAACTCTCTTTTTTACTTTATTATTTTCTACAAAATAAAATTTTGCTAAAACTTATGAAGTCTTAGAACTCGATTTCGAAAATGATCATAACAACAAATCTCATCAATATGAGACATCAAAGGAACGAAGTTTCCTAAGCCACCCTTGACTAACAAGAGGCTAGAGACTAGAACTTCTAGTATAGGACGCCTAGCCACAACATTGTGGATTGTCACCATCTCCGAGAAGTGGTTGTTGATCTTCTAAAAGGAGAGAACTTTCTAGAATTTCTGAGAGAGCGATCCATGTGCAACTATAGAAGAGGTATTGAGAGCATCCAACCGCCTGCTGCAACAAATACTCCCAGGAAAGCAATAAACTGAGCCTTATTGGGTAAAGCCAGGTATGCACGTTGTTTTAGTGTTTTGTTATTTCGTGATTCTTTGGACTGTTTTGTAGGTATCTCTCAAAGAGCGGATGAATATGAGTGACTGGAGACCCGAGATGACGTGGGTGCATTCTTTTTTTTCTTCGACTAGTTTTTATCCCAAACAAGGTTTTTATGACAAGATTTTTAACAAGGTAGTCGTAGGGACTCCAAGAAAAGTTTAGGTAATGCATTTGATCACTTTCTCTGTTGTAAAAATAGTGCTCAATGGTGACAGTATAAATAAAAAGAAGCTTGTATTTTCAAATGCTTTTCTTGTATGTTCTATTTGGTCTTTAAGAGGCCAAAACCATAATCATGAAGTGGTCTGATAGGCTCTTCCACTGTACCCCAAGAGGGAAACAAGGTTGGGACGTCAGGGTCCTCATATAGGATCACAAATACAAAGAAAAAGTCCAAGAAGTCCAACATTGAGACTCAAGACTATCTTCCACAAGCGAAGGTGCCTAAAATCCTTTAGAGACCCGAATGGACTAATCATTTGATAGCATAAAATCCCAGTACCATCTCAAAGATGGGTTGGAGACGCCTAAATGAGAGGCGCATGCTAAATTCTCCTTGTATACTTTATTGCCCTGAGTCTATAAAAGGTGTTATTGGCAATTTGGAGTTTGCTAATCCAAGATTACATGTTAAATTATCTAAGAGACGTCTGGAGTTAGATTTACAACAAATTAATAATTACAAGGATCCTTCCTCACTTTTTGTTGAGGTTATATAAAGGTAAAAAATATCCTAAATGGTCTAACTTAAGACCCACTTTAAAGGATGCGAGGGGCTCATGAAATGATAAAAAATCGACTACTGAGTAATAGATGACATCCGAAATAAAATTGTCACTTGTAAACTCAGCATTAAAATGTACAAACCCTAGAGAATAAATTTCCCGAGAGGCATTCCAAAAAAATCTACAAAAGATGGCATCAATAAATACGATAAAAAAAATAATGTACGAATACAAATAATGCTTTAAGGTCTAGTATAGAGTTCTTATACAAGGAATAAAATTGCTACAAGTGTGACTTTCTAAAAAGAAAAAAATACTTAGAACGGCTAAAGAAGGCATCGAGGCCCCTAATTTAACTGTATCACCAATTATCCATATTATCAACCGGGAGGAGGATAGGGTAATCCTAGTTGGTAGAGCGTAGGCCTGGAAGTAGTCGCAAACCTTACATATATAGAAAACATAAGATGGGCTGCCTTCCCTACTACTTGTGACATGAAAATAATGGCTTCTGAACAATTTGTCTAACAAATTTGGTAGGGAGAGGGCTATCTCTCTTGCTTCTAAAAATAGATAGAAATGAGTAGATTTAGAGAAAGGGGAGCGAAACACCCACCCCCCCTCCAAGAGGTATGGAGGCAAACTTTGAATCACAAATAGTCTCCTTCAGAGTGGAATCACAATACCCCAATAACTATATTTAAAACCATTAAAGTAGGGATAAGGTAGCCCAATCCCTATGGAAAAAGACTTGAGGAGAGCGGGAAGGAGAATGTGCCCCATGACCTTCTATGTCCTAAGCCTTGCCTATGTTTTTCTTCCTATCCTCTCAAAAAACCCATAAGATATCATTCGAGATGGTATCCAGAATCAAACACAGGGATACAAAACCATGATAAAAACCAAAAGCAAGGATGATAAATTTGATGGAACCCGAGAATAATGTTATAGAAGGAGAATAAAGTAATTTATAAAAGAGATCTAATCCTGAAAAAAAAGAGTATGAAGCAGAACCTAACACTAAGGAAAAACACTTACCCTCAGATATTCTTGAAGTAAATAAGGCAGATCTCTCAGATGATTGCCACATGTTATATATGATTGAATAGGTAGTACCTTATAATTAATATGCCTCTTTATCTTATTTGTAACACCTTAAAATTTATGCGTAGAGGTTTTATGAGCTAAACAAACTAAATTTGTGAAATTTTATAAGATTATGAGCTGTTCCAATTTCCACAAAAAGGTCCACGAAGTTTTGAATAGTTTTCAGGGTCATGGAATCCATAGTCAAAACTTTCTAGTGTGTGGGTCTAAGTGTTGTAGGATTTTATGGACCATTTCACAATTCTTCATTTCATGGATAGTAAGGTTCCCCGTCAAACCCATTTTAAATCCTTAAAAATTTTCTAAGCATTGAATTATTCCATGGACCATTCCAAGGTCTATAAACCAAGATGACCGATTGGGAAAGATCCTATTAAATTGATCGAATGAATTCTAAAATTTGGCTAAGTGTTAGATTTTTTGAAGAGATGATGGACCATAACCCCAGCCATCAAAACTTTTCAGTGATTCAGTTTGGAGGTCGTGGCTTGATAGACCAGTTGACGGACCGTCAACCCATCAATTAAGTGGTCCCAGTTGGTTTTTAAATCTATTTTTCCAGGGTCATTATAGGCTTTTCCCACTATTTTAGTTTATATCATGTTATTTTGGGATTAATAGGGAGGAGTATTTAAACCCTAAACCCTTCTAATCCTTCATTATTCACCGTCCATCATAAAAGAGAAATCAAACCACATACTTTCCTCTAAACTTTTAGAGGATCGGGTTTTTAGTGAAGGGTCTTGTGTAGTAGATTCCTAATCAATTTCTTTTATAGAATTCTCTAAAATCAGGTATGTGTATTATGAGCAATGTTTTCCTTTCACCCTCTACCCAAATCTCCCATGTTTTATTCAAGTTATGACTTAGAAATCGTAGAATGAAATCCCAATTCCTTATTCATGGTAGAATTATGTATCTTTATACTTCCTTGATCATATTTGTCATCATTCTATATGGGTGCATAATAGTATAGCTTTGTATTGTAAAGGTTTATAACTTAAAGTATGAATTTGAATAAATTGCTTCAAAATTGTAGATTTGGTCAAGTTCATGAATAAATACCTAAAGTGGATTTAAATATATTGTTCACTATTTATGTGTCAAAAGAATGTATTACTGAAATTCATATTGGTCAGTTGAAGAGTTGGAACATGTATTATGATCATGGTCAGTCTTAATAAAGATGATATTGATAAATAGGTTTTAAGTTTAAAATGGGTTATAGTCAACATTACCTGAAAGATGTTTTAAATGGCCTAAGATTACAAGTCTAATCAATCAATGTGAGCACGAAAGAGGAATTCAGTATAGTACAGAGTCAGTTGGTAAGTTCAGAAGTTTAGTATCCCAACTATTGAAAATTGTGTAGTAGTTCAGCATGTGTTCAGTCTTGGGAGTAGTATTGGCACCGAGAGGATGCGGAAAATTCAACCGTTATCCCCTACCTACGGTCGACGGCCATAGGAAGTTAGGCATAGCCCAATGTGTGCCTTTACATTTTATTTAATGGATCCATTAGGAGTTTAGCCAGCGTTCTTTACCTTGAATAGGGTTTAGGGAAACCTACTGGCATGGTGAATGTTGGATTATGTAACCTTGTGCATGGGAAATGTCAATTATAGAACCTCCCAAAGTTTAGTAAAGTTCTAGTCATAAGTGTCAGTTGAGTCCCTAAAGTTATCAGAGTCAGTTTAAGTGTCGGTTAATATGATAAGTACAAAAAGAAGGTTTCTACCAAAGTCCATTATAACTTGGTTAGAAATGGTCAAGTATATTAGGTTTTAAATTAAGTTTACATTATGCTATGAAAGATAAAACTTTTAACTAATATTCCAAAATTTGTAAACTTCTACTGTATTTGAGTTTAGCATTTGATAGTTGAGGTTAGTATGATTTGTACGTGTATTGCATATATATGTTATTTCATTGTATCCGTATGCTATATGACCTCCTACATACCGAGAAATTTCTAAGTATAGATCGCATACTTTTGTTGCATGTTATTTACCATGCATATTTTGACAACCTTCCTAATGTGCATGGTTGACTTGGGTTGCATTCAAAATAGATATGAAATGGTGAGTTCCCATTTGATATGGGAACCAGAGTTAGAGTTTAGATACCTTGGTCATTTTTCTAGTATTGAGACTTTATTATTATTATTATTAATTATTAATTTGAGGCTAGCTAGAGGTTTTTGTTGGAGCGGATTACACCACTAGAAGGGGGGTTGAATAGTAGGTGTGCTAATTTGAAACATTTTGTGGAATGATAGAAGAAAATGAAAATGGAAAACAAGAACACAAAGGATTCGGCCATGCCTACCTCCACTACCTAAGTTCAACAACTTAGGCTTTTTCACTATCACAACAACAATAATTTCTTGACTTTTGGCTCAAGAACTACCCTTTACAATGAGTTAGACACAATCTCCCTATTGTCTCTCAACTCCCACAATCACTTTTCTAGC
>JBDJHY010141066.1:0-13197 GCA_039654485.1 Withania somnifera | reverse complement strand
TAGAAATAATATATAGAAAGGTAAAATGGACTCAGAATGCTAGGAGTTGTCCTCTACCTCAAATGTGAGTCAGTAACTCGATGTGGGAATCAGTGGCACTCATGTAATCGAATCTGTACCATAAAGATGCAAAAGTGTAGTATGAGCTCCAAACAATTAAATCAATCAGGTACCAAGTAGGCATATCAACTTTACTAGGATCCCTATAAGAAATAAAATAGTAAATAAATAGATAGTAAAATACATGTCATAGAAGTCAAAAAGTAGAAAGTACACTGAAAACTAACTAACAGGATATAGACAAGTAGATACCCTAGAAAGCTTGCTAACAGTAACTAATGTTCAGTCAAACAAAAGAGGAAATGTACCTAAATCCATGCTCAACTACCAAGAAAATAAATGAAAGGAAAATATGGCGGTATATCGATGTCACGCCTCGAGCCTACCCCCCTAGACCTAACACGGTACTTGAAACTACGAGTGGCCCAAGTCAACCCTTCCAAGTTAACCCTTAGCCTGGCATAAGTCATAAAATATATATAGTAAAGATACTATGGAAGATAAAACATAGGCTGACTTTTTCATGAATTGAAAAAAAAATAAAAACAAACTTTATTATTAGATAAATAGAGTTGTATATCATAAAAACTGATTGTCTGTCTATGAAGCCTCTACTAATAACTAATGAGTTGGAAAGAAAAATCCCAACAAACTCTAAAATATTGAAAACTGAAATAAATATAAGTATGAAACAAATAGACTAAAATAAAAATAACCATCCTCGAATGAATGAGGATTACCCATCGCTGGCTAGAATTCGTTTGTGCTTACTATTCATGAAATTGAGAGAAGTGCCTGCATCTACATTATAAAATAATGCAGGTATAGAGTATGCATCAGTACTTTGAATGTACTAGTATGCACAAATACATATTTTAAGTAAAACTTTAAAGTATGATACTGAACTAAAGAGCTGAAACTTTATATTTAACTGAATCATGAAAATCAATATGCACTAACTCACCCTTTTTATCTTGAAACATAACAGAAAACTTTATAAGTGAATAATACAAAAAATAATCATATCTAAAGTAAACTACATTGATTCATGCATAATATACTTTATTGTAACTAAATATATATGTAGAACATGGGTGTGAATTTCTTCTAACTTACAAACTCCATGTGAACTTATGACGTCCAACATAATAAACCCACACTATAAGAGTTTTCAAATACCTTATCAGAGTAAAAAGGGTACATGAACATGATAATTAATACATAAATAGACACTTGGGCTGACTAGTTGGGCAATTTCCTCTGGATTCACATCCTACGCTAGAAATTATAGTTTTGGAATTTGGGGTATTACTCTCTACTGGAAACTAACAGTATTTCTCATCCACTAGGTGCTAAATAATCCTTCAAAATATCACATATCAATTTATACGCTCATAAATTGCAAATAAAGTCATGTAACACATCTCAAATATGAGAAATACAATAGTCTTGTAAAACCACATATGTACTTACAAGTTCATAATCTTTTCATATGAATTATAATATTTCATACTTGTCATGAAATAAGAACTTGGAAACTTGTCCTTAAAGTATAAAAATATGTACAAAATTATAAGAGTTCAAAAATCATACGTGGAACTCTAACTTCATAAAAACTCATATGCATAAGATTATGAAACTCCATTAGGGCAACAAGAAAGACTTGATTAAGATTTGATATGATCTCATACATATGTATAAAACATCATAAACTAAGAGAAAACATGCATAAAATAATAGAAATTGAAACTTGAGTATATAACCCTAACTTGAACTAAATTTCATAAAAGCTTATAAGTTTTGGACATGAGAACGAATAGATATTCTCATTAAAGTCCTAAATACCTTAATTTCTTCCACAAGACTAGATAAAGGCCTTAACTTGAATATGGGCTTCAATATTTAAGTTCATTGAAGTTTTGAGTTGATACTGTTGAAAATCCTAGAATTTTGTAGGGTAAAATCTTGTTAGAAATTCGATTTTAGGTGTTAGAATTTATGGAAAATTCTAAACATTCATAAGGAAGACTTAACTTACAAAAAGAGATAAAATATTAACTTTAGGGCTAATTGAAAAGTTAAATAAGGTAAAAAATATGAAAAAGGCTTTTAAAAATTCCCCATCGCGGCCGCCGGGGGTCAAGGCTTGGGCAGCCAATATCCTTGGAAGTCCAAAAAAAATGTTTTGGGATGCCAAAAGGGACCTCGTTTAAAGGTTTTCTGGAAGTTTTAGCGGTCAAAGTTGAACGACCGCCAAGTCCTATAGAGGTCTAGCAGAATTTCCATATCTAATACCTTTTACTGAAATAGTCATAAAATTTTACTCTGAAGACAAAGTGACATAGGTTTACATTGGAAAGAGAACTCAAAGATCTTTAATTTGATAAGTAATGGGACACATAACTCTTTATAACTTAGGATATATGATTGCTTGAATTTGACCCAAAAAATAACAGAAGTGAAAACTTAGTTGGTAGAAAATTTAGATTCGACTTAGCTCTAGGGGTTCCTTATGACCCTAAATTACCTCTAATACTCAAAATACACTTAGTAAATAAATCTAAAACCTAGGTTCAAGTATGAACAAATTGGGATCAGTTCTAACCACACACTAGAATGGTTTGAATCTTAGCATAAAAGTAAGGGGTGCTACAATGGTAGCCCCAAATAATAAGAAAAGGGAAAGAGGTGACAACTACAACGAGTATATGAACAATGAGAAGCATGAAAGAATCCTAAATAAAAATCTCAATGGCCTTCCATGGGATTGAATCATACAAACAAGTGAATGCAAATCCTCCAGCGTCTCATATGATCAGAGAGTACAACCAGCAAACAATACCATGGATATAATATGCAGAATGATATTATGTGATGCTAGTAAACTAAACTCGTATGCTCCTTCTCCAAAACTGAAATCTAAGAAAGAAGGACGCAAACTTTATACCTCTACTCCCTCGATACCCCTCTTTCGATCACCCACAAGCCCATATCGACAAGGTCCATGGAAACTGAAACCGTATATAACTCATTAAATAAATTATACTCGACTTTAATCGGATCTATCTCAAAATTAAGTGTCAATAATCGTGCCCAGTTGTAAATGAATTTAGAATTAAAATAAATATCGAGATCTTAGCCGCAACAAAGTCTTGTAATATCTCAAAATATAGAAATTTCACCATTACATAGCCTTTTAGCATCGAAAACTGGTAAAAATATCATCTAATACTCTTTTTAATATCATAATACTTAAAACAAGCCCTCAATACCATGTTTGAAAACATTAACGTTGGGCTCTTGGGCATAAAACAATAGAAACCAATGCAGAAAAATCAATGTTCATGATGATGTCGTGCACAAATAAAACAATAGCTCAAATAAGTCCTGTCATCCCAGCTCAGGCTCAGTTACTAAAGCAATATAGAACTACTTAGTCGATGTTTGAGACTTACAAATATTGTTAATAAACCTACTTGTCTATGCTTCAGAGTCAATAAAGACCACAGATAATCACATGGTAATCCATAATAAAAAAATGCAACACCAAGGCATAACTAAGAAACAGATAGGGTCAAGGGTGCCAATCCTAAAAACCAAAGCCAAGGATAGATAATTACAACACTTATTTCAAATATAATTCAATCTAAAATTGATATGGATCAACTTAGTTCTCAACCTTCAAGGTCGTTTACAAAAAGTCAAGCAAAGAAACTTCAGGTTTTGCAAGTAATCTTCACAAATAATGATGCCTTGACAACCTTGGAAAAGCCTAAACTAGCCATATATAATATGTGAGAGGCACTTGAACGTGAAAATGAAGGTGAGGATCAATCTTCCCAGGATGACAGCCATATACATCATAGAGGGCGGTCAATTCAATCCTTCAACAAGCTTGACAATAGTCAAGCCTTGAAGGAAGAGTAATTAGGACCACACATCATGATCGTATGTACAGGTATCTCAATCGCGATGAGTATGAGAATTGTACACCAGAAACTGTTGTACACCAGAAAAATAGCCAAGAAAAGAAATTTTATAGAGGGATAAAATGATGGTAACAAACCAAATATAAAATCCTCATAAAAATGAACCTTTAGACTCAATGGTGTAGATAATATTTAGATTCTAGATCATCTCATTCATATTAACTAAGTCAACTCTAGGCCTATATTACCAAGATTCAAACCAAGTACTCAAAATGATCTTAGTTGGCCTGAGGCCAGAACGAACATCTCACCTAACCCAACCTCAATATTCCAGAGCTGATGGCATAGTTGGATTTTCAATCCGAGGCTCCGATCACAAAAATCAACCAAAGTTAAATTTCTGAACTCTAAAATGCCTAAAACACACAAAATTAGATAAAATCAATACCAAGGACTTCAGACACAAACCAAGAGTTTGTCTAGACAAAAATCCATGTTCCGGAGAAAAATAAATGTCAGAATTTAATTCCTAATTTGTTTTCTAAAATGTTTACAAAAGTCAATAATTTCAAGAGTTAAGGCTCTAAAATACGGAAACAGACAACCATCATTTTTTATAGTCATAAATAACTTGGGTCTACTAAAGAAAAGCTCTAAGATGCATAAATTTTGGAGGTAGTTGGGACAGACACTTAGCCTTGGTAGAGTTCTCATATAATAACAGCTACCGCTCCAGTATTCAGATGGCATTGTTTGAGACTTTTTTTTGGCAGGCGTTGTAGATCGTTCATTGGTTGGTTTTATGGCTGCGAGGATCGATTCAAGAATTCTGATTAGCTTTGTGATACTATAGACTGGGCCAGAATTATTCAGGATAGGTTGCGGGAAGCGCAAAGTAGGCAGAAGTCCTACACTAATTGTAGGCTTCAGCCTCTCGAGTTAAGTGTTGGCGACTTGGTCGTTCTTCGGGTTTTACCCATGAAGGGAATTATGAGATTTGGTAGGTGGGAAAATCTTATCCCCCAGTTTATTGGGCTTTATGAGATCTTACATATAGTTGGGGCGGTTGTCTATAGACTTCCATTGCTGCCAGAGTTAGCTATAGTTCATCTGGTTTTCCATGTCTCGATGCTTTGTCGCTATGTATCAGACTCGTCCGATGTCCTTCACCAAGAGTTCGTGCAAATTGATGACACCTTGACTTATATTAAGGAGCCTAAGGCTATTATAGAAAGGGATGTAAGACATCTAAAGTCCAAGGAGATTCCAATAATGAAGGTTTGTTGGGCTAATCGACCAGTCAAGGAGGCTACCTGGGAGACAGATCATGATATGCGGGCCCAGTACCCACATTTGTTCGAGTCATCAGGTACTACTCTTTCCTTGATTAATATTGACTAAGAAAACTCTAGGCCTAAACTCAAAATGATCTCAATTGGTCCGAGTCCAGAACGAACATCTCACCTAACCTAACCTCAATATTCTAGAGCTGATGACATAGTTGGATTTTCGATCCGAGGCTCCGATCACAAAAAGTCAAAAAAAGTTAAACTTTTGAACTCCAAAATGCCTAAAACACACAAAGTCAGATAAAATCAACACCAAGTACTACAGAAACGAACCAAGAATCTGTCTAGACCAAATATCTATGTTTCGGAGCTAAAGAACAGTCAGAATTTAATTCCTAATTTATTTTCACAAGATATTTACTGAAGTCAATAATTTTAATAGTTAAGGCTCTAAAATAGGGAAACAGACATAACAACCAAATGAACGACCTGGTAATTGAACCACCATTATATATAGTCATAAATAACTTGGAGACACTAAAGAAAAGCCCTAAGATGCAAGAAAATGCAATAATGCAAAAATAACCATAAGGGTCATTACAACATCCACTACTTAATGAATTTCATACTTGAAAGTTAGGATAAGGAAGTACATGAAGGTAGAAACAGATGTGGATACTGATATATCAACTCTCTCTCGGTCTCCTAAATAGCCTCATCCATCGTACGATCTCTCTAGTGAACCTTAACTATAGAAATCTCCCTAGACCTCAACTTCCTCACATCCCTAGTCAAAATAAGCATCGGCTCCTCAATAATAGATAATCCCTCATCAACCTGAACAGAATTATTACATGAAAAATCGAATGCACAGCAGAAAACATTGAAAGCAAAGATAATTTATATACAAAACTACCAATGCAGCCGAGTATCTCAAAAGAGAAAATATACCTGGGGTGTAGCTTGCCCCACTTTGCAAACCTCATCACACCTTGATGTCACTTAAAATTATACCTCAATGAGAAGCATAAGTGGACGTTGTCAAATATAGAATTCAACCTAGGGTTTGGGTCGATCCCACATGGAATACATTGAACTATCATCTACTAGCCCTTTGTTCTATTATAGTACGTATTTATGAAGTGAATTATTGCAAAAAATAAATTTAGGGTATTAATTTTAAGAATTGTTATTAAATAGTAAAAAGAGAGTGAGTTCTTGAATTTGTGAATCAAGTTTACGAGGGCACTGGAATTGTGTTCCCCATAACCACATGAGTGATTCATTCTGATGATATACGTACAATATATACATGTTAATTTCACCCTAAAATCCGCCAGGACCTATTAGGTAGTTTTTACACTGATCTCTTCAGGTCTCTTAGTGCATCCCAAACTAACACCCAATTATCGATCTCGAATTTAACCATCTCTGCCAGGTCCCAGGTTAATTAGATGGAATATATAAATCTTCATTGTAGTGTTCTTTTCCTAATATCTACCACCCCCAAGTCAAGTAAAGAATACAGGTAATTCTTAACATTGCCCACCGTAAGAAATCAGTCAAACCGAAGAACCATACAATACATGCATAAATACCATTCAAGAATCACTTTTTGTACCTATACCCACTTGTTATTCGGTCATATTTGCCACTAGTTGTGGATTTTAGCTACACATGTTTATGTAATTGGAAAGAATAATAGTTATAGAATTCAAAGAAATTACACTTATGATAGTAGCCTGGTGAATCTTAAAGATGAAGATGAATTATGATCTTGCAATTCACAAAGTAAAATAAGAAAATAGAGGTATTGTAATATATGTTCAAAGCTAAAAGAGAATACATACAGAACAATGATAATAACGTGTAACAGAATATATGAGACCTACTGAAAGTATTTATAGACATCATGATATTGATCTTACAAAAACTGGGAAAATAATGTCGTCGACCCAACCTACAGACCGTGGTTTCAATCCCGTATACTGTATTATTATTCCTCTGTGGCTCGTGGTTTTTATGGATTTTTAGGCTTCAGGACCCACATCACGGGTTGATAAGATGACACATAGTTTGCACCCTATGGTCCGTCCAATTATTCGATCAGTTAATCATCAGTATTGCCTCTTTTCAGCTTCTAAGTCACGAACTTATAGTATGGTCTGTGATGTTGACTTTACAGATCCGTCATGTAATTCGTGGTCTACACTTGTAATATCCCAGTGATCTGGACTTCACTCCATGAACTGACAACACGAGTCGTTATGTTAACCTCATGGTCCGTGGTTTGATTCTGTAGTACGATACTTTTAAAACACCACCTTCACTACTCCAACCTACGTCCAACAATACGATTCGCAGTCTAGATCCCACGACCTATATTGTGGCTCATGATACCATATTTCAGCAAAACTGTACAAAAAAAGACTCGAAGTGGTCCCTAAACATTATTTCCGTACAAAAGACATCAAAAGATATCATATCCACATAGACATACTCAAGAACTGTAAAAACTCCATAGTCTTAAGCATTTAAAATATCGTAAATCAGCGGTACATTATTCCCTTCATGGCGATACCCACAAGAATAACCCATCACCAACGCTGAACTCCAAAGCATAATATCGACGGTCTGAATATATCTTTGTCTACTCTGGGATGCCTAAAATCTGTCCTGAATCAAACAAACTCTTCCTAAAGCTTCCCGAAGCAGGTTTGTACTTTGAGGCCTAGACTTAAACCCATAAGACAAATTAAAAGGCAAAGGACACAATCTACCATATAAATCCATGAAAGAAGCTACCTGAATTTTAGGATGGTAGCTATTATTATAACAAAACTATACCAAGGCTAAGTATTGATCCCAAAAATCACCGAAATTAAGAACACAAGCACGTAACATGTCCGATAGGAACTGAATGGTCCTCCCAAACTGACCATCTGTCTGTGGGTGAAATGTTTTGTTGAGATGAATCTTGGTACCCATACCACGCAGAATATCTCTCCAAAACTGAGATGTAAACTAAGTACCACGATCTGATATGATCGAAAATGGAATATCACGCAATCTAAGAACTTGCTCAAGATAGATATAGGTTAACTTCTTTGTTCTATAGGAAGTATAAACCAGAATTAAATTGTGCAGACATAGTCAGCCTATCAACAACAACCCAAACTGAATCATGGTTGTGAGAAGTCCGAGGTAAGTCTGATACGAAGTCCATAGTAATCCATTCCCATTTCAACTCGAGAATGGGAAGAAGTTGTATCAAACCACCAAATCTATGGCACTTAAACATGACTTGTTGACAGTTCAAGCACCGAGAAATAAACTATGCAATATCCCTCTTAATCCCACTCCACCATTAAAGCTGTGTCAAATTCCTATGCATTTTCGCAGCACTTGGATGGAAGGAATATCAAGAAAAATGGGTCTCTCAGTGAATCAATTAAACGAAATCCCCAACCTAAGGAACATAAACACGACCCTAAAACCTCAAAATACCATTAAAATCCAATGTAGCTCTGTGGGGCTCCCCCTTCAACAACCGATCACGAGTGGCAACTAAGTTTGGTCCTCAAACTAGTGCTACTGAGTCTGATCAAACAATGTAGAATGGGCCTCAACACCATAAAGAACATGTCCTGAATCTGAAAGATCAATTCTAACTATATCGATTATCCAAGGACTGAAAGCACAAAGCTAAAGGCCTCTCAGAAACTAATTAAGCATCCAAGATACTCATACTCATCAACTTCTAGCTCAAGGCATTCACTACCAAATCTGTCTTGCCTAGATGATACACGATATAAATGTCATAGGCTTTCAGCAACTCTAATCCATCTCCAGTGGCTAGCATTAAGCTCCCTCTGACTCATAACATAATGAAGATAATGATGATCAGTGAAAATATCACAATGAACCCTATATAGATAGTGCCACTAAATCTTGAGCGCGAAAACTACCACCACTAACTCCAAGTCATGAGTGGGGTAGTTTTTACTCGTGACTCTTTAGCTGCTTTAAATCATATGTAATAACTAGACCCTGGTGCATCGATACATAACCAAAACCAACACTAGAAGCATTTCAATATAATGTAAAACCGTGACCCTCAACCGGTAATGTTAAAATAAGAGTAGAAGTCAATAGAGTCTTAAGCCTCTAAAATCAAGCCTTACACTCATCTAACCACTGGAAGGGAACCTCCTCTCTTGATAATGGTGCTGCGATAGAAGAAAAACCCTCAAAATATCAACTATAGTACCCAAAAATCCTAATAAAACTATGAACCTAGGTAGGATTGGTCGATCTCGGCCAATCACGAATAGCTGCAACCTTAGTTGGATCAACCATGATACCCTCATTGGATACCACATGTCTAAGGAATGCAACTGACTCAAGCAAAAACTCATATTTTGAGAACTTGGCATAAATATGATGATCTCTTAAAGTCTGAAGTACAATCCTTAAGTGACTCTCATGATCCTATCTAGTCCACAAATAAACCAAGATATTATTAATAAATACAATCACAAAAGTATCAAGATAGGGACTGAACATAAGGTTCATTAAATCTATAAATTAGCAGGGGCATTGGTCAACACAAAAGACATCACTGGGAACTCATAATGACCATAACATGTCCTAAACGTTGTCTTAGGGATATTGTCCACCATTTCCTCAACTGGTGGTAACCATACCTCAAATCAATCTTAGAAAAATAACACAACCCCAAAGATGGTCAAAAAAATCATCAACACTGGGCAAGGGATACTTGTTCTTGCTCTGACCCTATTTAACTGCCTGTAGTCTATACACATATTCACAGAGCCATCAATCTTCTTCACAAAAAGAACAGGAGAACCCCAAGGAAAAACAATAGACAGAATGACTCTCTTATCTAACCAATTCTTAAGTTGAGTCTTAAGCTCTCTCAACCCAGAAGGTGCCATATGATAGGAAGAAATGGGCATGGTGCCCTCCTATAACTCAATACCAAAATCAATGTCTTTCTCAGGAGCTAGAGAGGTCAGTCGGAAACACATTAAAATCCTGATCCATAGGTACCGACTCAGAAGACAAAGTATCAACACTCACATGTCTAACATATGCAAGATAAAATAAACAACCATGTGATACTACGCCACTAGACTAAATATGAGAAATAATCCTTGAAGGTACGTAACTAATGGAACCTTGCCACACGATCGAAGATGCACCGGGTTCACCTAAGGTCATGGAATTGGCATAACAATCCATGAATGTAATGAGAAGATTACCAGTCCATGTCTTATATAATATTAAAATCAACCATATCCAGCAAAATCAAATTATCCTAAGTCTCATAATGTCACGAACTGAAAATCAAGTTGTGATGGCATCTGCATTTTATTCTATAGACACGCCTAATCCTGGCCTAGAGCGAATTGCGGTGGCTAGTAACACGAACCCAAAAATAGAAAGGAGAAGGAGACGTAGAGAAAGAAAAGAAGGGAGGCATAAAATAAATCTAAAATTATAAAACGAAGCATAAAATAACTCTCTAGACCTGGTGTCATGGAAGTAGAGCATCTATATACATGAATACAGAATACAACTCCTAATGGGGTAACTATAAAAATGTCTATCCAAGACAAGGTAGCTCTAACTCTAAAAGGAAAACTGGCCAGCAAGGATGCCATCTGCTCACTGAATCTCTAGAAAATACCAGCTAGTGCGCTCGATCACATCAGTCAGAAAAACTCGTACTAGTACCTACATCAGGAAAAGATGTAGAAGTGTAGAATGAGTACCAAAACAAAGGGTACCCAATAGGCATTATAGACCGACCGGGCATCAGTAAGCATAAATAAGGTAAGGATAAATCAAAGTAAATAGAGTAGCATGCAAAATGGACCACCCCGAAAGGCAACTACAACAGCATCTAATAAGTGCAAAGACTTGGTAATAGTCATCAATGTATATAGTATCGGCTAACAGTAAAGAGGGTCTACTAACAGGGTAGGTCACGCAGACACTGACTCAGGTCATAAGCAAATTGTGCCCACATAAAGCGTGTACCTATAATCCCAACAAAACCAGTGTAAATAGGACCTGATAGAGTATAGCTAACGTCGGTAATATAGCTACTGATATAACAATAATGGTGGTAAGAGGAGTAGTCAACCATACTGAAGAACAAAGATTTGATATGTTCCCTCTCTAGGATGGTCCTAGGTCACGAGGTCTATAGAGGAAGCGCAGATAACTACCAGTATGTTCTTTCTCTGGGATGGTCCAGAATCGAGAGGAACTCGTAGAGGACTCGAACCGCATACCCTGTATAAAAATGTCAGGATACTCCCTCTTCAAGATAGTCCCAAATCAAAAAGGACCGACAGGGGACTCGAACCACATACACTGAAACTAGAAGTTGACATGCTTCCTCTCTGGGATAATCTCAAATGAGAAGGACCCACGAAGGACTCTAACCATATACCACTACTCCCCCCATATATCCATCTCTGGGTTACGCATCATGGTCCAAGAATAGTGACCCAGATCGGCAGGGTTTGAGGAGGGATTTGAACCCGCATTAAAACTCGTAACCAGCCCACTAGTAGTATAGTCATCAAGGCAAAAGTGCCAACACTAGGGCTTAATCTGTATATCGTATCTTAGTAAGACCAAAGTATCTGCATACATGCACAATTCACATCATAACAAGATCCCCACTGTCGTCACATAAGTAGTATCTTAGATCATAGAACTCGCAAGGGGATCGTGTCAATTGGTGGGGTAAAATAGCATCATTCCTCTCGTAGGCGCAGACATCAATAACTTAAGTACATGGAACCCATTTCCATCAACACCTTATCTAAACCATTGAATAGATGCCAATGTATGGCACAAAATAGAGTCTCTCCTAGCCCCACCATGACCCTGAACCCCGGCTAACTGCACCAGAGGTGCCATAAATGCCCACTGGCCCAAGTAGACATGTATATAGGAAGAACTATGGATATATCATAGCTCAACCAAACACTTTATGCCCCTAAGATCATACCAGATTGAGGAAAAATATCATCACACCAGGCTGCTAACTACCCAACATAACCATTTCTATCTAGTTACAACACCATCCCAGAAGGAAGTCACTATCAGCATAGCTATGACCAGCCAAGTATGAGTTTACCGAGTAAGGCAGAGGAGTGTCCAATATAACTGCACCCCGCTAGTTGTGGCCTAGAGGCCACCCATGCTCCAATCACATACTCAACATTTTCCGATAGAACACAAATAATCAGCCTACTTAGATTAGCTCTAAGCCACCAACCTACGTCCGAGGATAGTTTTTAAGCTCAGATCACTGGCTTAATCCCTCCCTAACCTTACTACTGTTCAGAGTCCGCGTATGACAATACGCATCAAAGGTGTTACTCCTCCCCCAGCCACATTACAGTCCAGAATCAGCGTAAGACACACAGGCAGCACAATACGTCCCCAAGGTAAGTATTTAAGCTACAAGGTAGCAAAATAAGTCATGGGCCGAATAACTAAGCATATCAGGTCCCGAATAATCATCCCATCCCCGAGCGGACACTTTGCCATACATACACTATACTAATATCTAATTTGAAGAAAGTAGACCGTAGCATACCTAGATTTCAGTGATATCCTCAAAAAACGTGCCGCAAATGTCCAAAGTAACATATAGAGCTTGAAATTATGCAAGACTAGCAAAAGCATAACTAACGTGTCAATACGAGTAAAACAAGAACCATATTACTATACAAAATAGTGGGATCAAAATCCTGGAAAAATTCAGATCCGTAAACCCTACCAGCTAGAAAATTGAAAATATTTATACCCATGCTAGAGCATAACTCGTACGTCTCACGGTATAAAATAGAGCTAATTTTTACAGTAGAATC
>JBDJHY010141055.1:0-13197 GCA_039654485.1 Withania somnifera | reverse complement strand
CATTCATCCTTTTTACTTGAGGTTACGGGTATACCATCCATATTTTAGTCGTGTCTTTTTTATAATCCTGTTTATTGCATTATTATTCAAATATATTATTTTAAGGATTCCGGGTATGTGTTCCTTCATTGCCTGAGATCCTGTTATGTGATTAGCTAGCGATACTTGTCTACTTGTATTGATTCTTATTTGAGTAACTAGTTTTCCTTGTTGTGTTATTTTCTTCTGTGACCCCTTTATTGTATTCCATTATTTACTACTTTTATTATTATTATGTGCCTAGTAGGACCTCGAAGCCTACTGGCTATGGGATTCTTCGGCATCTTGTACTGATACTATACTTGCACATGTGTAGATCCGAGTACAGGTTTTGTACCGTGATTACAGAGATTCATGGTGAGCTTGGCGTCCAGCTTTTACCTACTTCTTTTTGGCTTTGTCATTAATATTTTATCTCCATGTATTTTGAAGACACAGTTATATTAGACATTTTTTGGATTTCTTATTTTTATACTTAGTGGTTTGTTTGACATTGATACCGGGTTTTTGGCATTTATTTGATTCTTTAAACTTTCGCATCTATTTATCTTCTGATTATTACACTTGTGTTTTCCACACTTTATATAGTAGTCCTCCGCTTCGGTTATGAATTACAGGGTTGGTTCTCCTACTAGTATAATAGTAGGTGTCATCATAATCTGTAAAATAGGGCCGTGACACTCAGTCAGTGAAGTAGGTCTCACCCAATCTCGCACTGCTGTAACCTTAGTTGGATTGACCATAATACCCTCCTGGGACACCACGTGCCCAACACTCAACCAAATCTTACACTTTCAGAATTTTACATACAACTTCACATCCCGCAACCTCTAAAGTATAATCCTCAAGCGATGAACATGATCGGCTCATTATTGGAATAAACTAAGATGTCGTTAATAAAGACAATCACAAAGAATCCAAATACTACCGAAAGACGTTCATCAACTCTATGAACACGTTTGGGGTATTATTAAGCCCAAAAGACATCTACAAGAACTTATAATGGCCATATCTAGTCTGAAAGGTCATCTTCGGATTATCTGAAGGTCCAAACCTCAAGTCAATCTTGGATAAGATCGAGGATCACTAGAGCTGGTTAAACAAATCATCAACACGAGGCAACAGATACTTGTTCTTCAAGATCACTTTGTTCAATTGCCTATAGTCAATACACATACATATAGAACCATCCTTCTTCTTCACAAACAAACTGGAACTCCTCATAGTGACACACTAGGACGAATGAACCCCCTTGCTAAGAAATTCCTACAAGTGCTCCTTCAAATCCTTCAACTCAGCAAGAGCCATATGGTAAGGAGGAATAGAAATGGGCTTGGTACCTAGCTCCAAGTCAATACCAAAATTAATATCCCTATCAGGAGGGATGCTAGGAAGATTAGTCGGAAACACATCAACAAACTCCCTAACCATTGAAACTGACTCTAAGGAAGGGGAATTAATATAACATCTCACATAATGTCCAAATAAGACATACACCCTTTCCCAATCAACCTTTGACCTTGAAGAAAAAAATAACTCTACGAGGATACAACCCACATGTAACCTTCCACTCAACCCTCAAGATACCATACATGAATAAACTAACAGTCTTGGCATGGAAATCTAAAACAGCATGATAAGGATCAAGCCAATCCATACCCATAATGACATCAAAGTCTACCATGTCAAGCAAGATCATGTCTACCCAAGTCGCATACCCCGAAAGTACTACAAGATGGGATCAGTACATTTGATCCACCACTAAAGACTCACCTACAAGAGTAGACACATGAAGAGGTGTGGGTAGTGCATTAGATAACATGTCAAAATCAGCAGCAAAGTAGATAGATACATAGGAATGAGTAGATCTAGGATCAAACAACACTGATGCAGGCCTTGAGAAAACTGGGACAGTACCTATAATCACAACGTTAGAAGACTCAGCCTCAGGCCTCCCAGGAAAAGCATAGCACTATATTTTCCCACCTCTAGGATAAATCAGAGAACGACCCGGACCTTTGTCTGTCTTCTGTGCACTCCTTCACCTCTATGCACCTCTCCCTGTCTATTTACCTCTGCTACCTCTATCTAGAGGCACCGATGCTCTAGCTTGAGCATGTGAGGACTTAGAAGCCTACTAAGACTCAATTTGTATGTGCTGGGGATAGAACCTCTACCTATGAACAATCTTACCACATGGAAAATAAGAACCTAGAGCCATAGAATGATATGATGAACTCTAAAACCCTGAATGGCCACCTTGTCCTAAACCCCTCTAATAAGGCTTAGAATGGCTTGGTGATGAAGTGAATGCACTCTAAACTAATTGTCTAGCACTCAAGGTCTGTATAGATGCTACGAATAGTACCTGGAGATGAAAGTGACTACTGTGTTGAAGGGAACCCCTACATTCAGATAAGGCACCAAAAAATTGACCATAAGAATAGGCCCTCTTTCCGTGCTGTCACTATTCTAACCTTTATGCAACTGCTCAACCCCTGTAGCTACCTCATGCACACTGTCAAAATAGCCCCGACTGCTGTGAAGCTATGAATACTGAATTTTGAAGGTAAATGGTCAACCCCCTAATGAATTTATCTATCTTCTCCTGCTCTTCTGGTAATATAGCCAAAGCATGTTTGGATAGCTCATAGAAGCGAGATACATACTCATCAACTGCTATGTCCACCTATCTCAACTTGTCAAACTACCTATGTAACTCATTCCTAAAACTACGAAACACATACCAATCCACAAATGCATGAGCAAAGATCTCCCATGGAATGGAAGGTGACCCAGTTTGTCTATAGTCAACATAAGATTGTCATTATTTTTGAGTTGGCCCTTTAAGCTGAAAAACCGTATAATCTACCCCATGTGCCTGCACTAACCCAACACTCAGTAGTAACTTATGGAAAGTAGTAAGAACCACTGGTGGTTGTCCCACTAGCTCATGAAGGAGAAGGAAAAGGAATAAAGATAAGAAAAAGCAGAAGGAAAAGCAGAAACAGAAGAATGAGAACAAGAAAAACAAGAAGAAGAAAATGAAGAAGCATAAGAAGGAGAAGGAGAAGGAGAATAATAAGAAGCAGAAGAAGGAGAAGGAGAAGGAGAAGAGAAGAGCAGTAGGAGGAGGAGAATCAGAATAAGAAGAAAGATAAGTAGTAGAAGAAGAAAAATAAGGAAAATAAGAATCAGAAAGAAAATAAGTAGAAGAAAAAGTAGAAGAAGAAGAAGAAGAGAAAGAAAAAGAAGGAGGAGAAGGAGAAGGAAGAAAAGGAGAAGAAGAAGGAGGAGATGGAGATGGATTAGGATGAGGATAAGAAGAAGAAGGGGGAGGAAGAGGAGGAGAAAGAGAAGAAGAAGGAGAAGAAGCAGAAGAATAAGTAGAAGAAGGAGAAGGAGCAAAAAAAGGAAGAAAATAAGGATAAAGAGTAAAAGAAGAAGATGGAGAAAGAGAAGGAGAAGCAGGAACAGGAGCAGTAAGAAGAGCATAAGGAGGACGAGGAAAAGGAGGCGGAGACCAGAAGTGGGTACAACTAGGCTCCAACTAGGCCCCATCAGATCAGTGGGTACACTAAAGTAGAATAACAAGGAAAATATAACCTAACTAGGATCCCATAAGACTAGCAGGTACACTTAGGCAACCAAAAAGTCAACCAGTTTTTCCCGTAAACTCAAAGGGTACAAATAGTGAGTGATAAGGTATGCAATGCAATGGAGGTATGATAAACATTCCACTGTAATCGTAATACCTACACACTCCTATTATTTCCTGTAGCCTCACAAAGGTGGAACCCATGGGAGATCCGATTTGTATACCTCTTATCCACCATATACCTTTCCTCTAAGATCGTGTCCAAGACCCAGACAGCAAGGATCAAGGGGGACTCAAAGTATCCTAGCATAACCAGAGTATTAAAGGCACTTCATAAAAGAGTATTAGAGACACTTCATGCAATAATTAAAGTAAATAATAAAGTGTGATGTACGAAAAGATAAAGATTTATTCTTTTCATATTAGGTAAGTCATCTGTGTGAGTCATCTATAATATAAAGTAGCATCTATATCATGTGTAGTGTAGAAGCTTTGGATTATCCTTATCCATTAAGATAAGATATCCTAGCTTCTAATTGATTTGTGATATTTCTGGATACCCCACTAGCTTAGTATAAATAGGGTCCTTCTAATAGTTTGAGGCAAACTATCTCAGATTACATCTCTTGTATAATAAACATCTTTCTCTTTATAATATTTTCTCTCTACTGTAACCCTGTTTTGTGGTTGTACCTCTTTGTGTGATTAGTAAATTTGGTATCAGAGTCATGTTAGCTTAAAACCCTACCCGAATTCCTCTAGATGAATTAGTGGTGTTATGATGTCTTAATTATGGTTCTCAGAGATTATGCTTTGTGGTTTCCTTATTGGGGGATCCTCCACATCAGAAATCTGGTAACTAAAACACTTGCTATGAAATTATTATTTTAATCGTGAGTTGTGGCCCTGGAAGCTGCTATGGTTCAGGTTTTCATAAAATTTTCATAAATGGTTGCAACACTCTGTATGTTTTAAGACACCATATTATCAAAAGGGATTCTTGAGGAAATAGGGAAAACTTTTAATCCTATGGCTAGAGTAAATTTACTTACTCCTTCTACCACTTTTTCTTCAGCTCAAAGTTCTTTTAGTTCCTCTTCCTCTCCAATACCAAAAAATACTAATCTTCTTTATTCCGTTAATTACCATAGTAAATATATTAAAATTCCAATCACTGAACTTCCTATATTAAATTCCTATAAAACCTTCATGAAAAAGCATAACCTGGTCTCACGGATTGTCAAACAGGTTTTTATCTCCCAAAAAGGCTAGAGAACTTGTGTAAGCATCTCAGATGGAGCATGTTCCTATCCCTTCTACTGAAGTAGAACAAATCATACCTATAAAACTAAGTGACCCATAGCCAGAAAAATAGAGATTTAATGGTAATACTCATCTCCATATCAGAGCAGTAAGGATGTCCTTAACTATACAGGGCAGAAAAGGTCTACCTGTAGTTGCAAGGATAGCACTTCTAGACACGAGGTTCCAAAAATATGCTCAAGCTTACATTGCAACTATCCAGACGACACTTAATGCTAGAATGGTATTTGTAACACTTTAGCTAAAATTTAACATGAGGCATGATGATCCACACATCCACAACAATCTAATATTTCAACGCCAGATTGTTCGAGCACAACAAGTAGATGGAACCTATATTGCTACTCTTCGCTACCAGATGGAATAAAGAGTCCAAAATTATTTATTTGATCTCAGTCTTCCATGAGATACAAATGAGGCTCTATTCCTTGAGATAGATACTCAGTCCAGCACATCCTAAACCCATAACTCAAAGCAAATTCCTAAGGATGAACTCACCAAACTTCTCCAAGAATCATGGGTGACCCACTATGAAAAAATACAAAGGGATAATAAACCAACCCACTCTCAAAAATTGTTATTTTTCAAAAAACAAAAAAGACAGTGTTGTTGAAATTGTGTTAAAAAGGGATGACTCTTCATCATCCTCTGGCACAACTTCTATTTTCTCCTTAGAATCAAACATAATTGAGGAATCTCTCCCCAATATCCCAATTCATTCATTCAATTCTAAAGGCAAGGATGTTTATGAATATAGTCAAGACGGACACATCTTTTGAGATGTATGCACCTTTAGAGCTTGTCTCGCAGATGAATGGAATGACGAACATTTCATAAGAAAAAAGGGGGAGAAAAAGAAGAAATCAGCACAAAGTATTCTAAAGGAGCACTATGAACAAGGAGATCCAGAAGTTGGATTTCTTGGAGAACCATCAGGAAAGTGTGACTATTATGTCCTCTACTTTAATGGACCACAGGAGTGCAACATTATGCAGTAAACTAATGATTTTCCTCCACCTGAATTTGACTATGTCTAAACAACTCATGCCTGGAAAATCAAGAATCCAACAACACAAAATCCAGATGGATCAAGTAAGTAGCTGAATGCAACAGAAGCTACTTTAAATTAGTAGTCAGAAAATGCAGTAGCACAAAATAGGGTCTAGAATCAAAACATGACCACACAGAAAATTATGAGTAAATAGTTTGATTAGGGGTTTCCTTGTGTTTCCAACATAGTAGGGCAACTTCAAGGGAGAATTAATGCTCTACATCACGAACTGATGCATATGGTCACCACTGGAGTAGTTAGCTTTAGTTCCCCAATTTTACCCTAAAAGGAAGCAGAGCTTAAAAAATCTAAAAAACAGCTCCATGCCCTCCATACCCAAAAACAATACAGTAGGTATTATGATGCTCCTACATTCTCTTCATATTTACTACCTTTGCCAACATACCCTCAGCCTCTGTACCCTTTTGCATCATTTGATCATAACCTTTTCAACAATGCTACATTTTTGCCAATAAAACTTTATGAAGTCCCACAATCTTCAAAAAGAAAGCCGGATCAATCCTCAGTCAAAGATTCTGAGATAAAAGACTCTTCTTCTAGAAAATCATCCCAGCTAACTTTACAATTGATAGTTGAAAATCCAATACAAACTATTTTAACCAAGATGGCAAATTTACCTGAGCCTTCTGAGAAGTCAGCAACTATTGACCAACCAAAATCCTCAAAAAAGGTGACATCTTTATGGCAGCAATGTGAAAAGGATTCTAAAACTAAAACCCTGTCCCTTTGACGTTCTCATTGCAGAGCCTCCTATGGAGGAACCGACGGTTGAGGATAAAGGACAATATACTGAAGGATATAGTTGATTAGAACAACCCGGCTCATTCATTAATGATCCTGCAAAAAGGATTCTCGTTTGATAATATCCCTCATTCTAACTAGAGAGATAGAATCTATGAGATGCATTTCTGGTGTACAACTAAACTGCTTCAGCCTAATACAACTATGCCTTCAGTAGCAGATAAGTTTGTGGCCAAGTTTTAGGGAAGGTTATGCCAATGGTGTATTGCTATTGGAGGATACAAACAAATGACAATTAAACAAAGTCCAAATGTTGACACTCTTATCATGTATGTCCATAATGAATTCCTCGGTCCTTGGGATCACTACACAACTCAAGCTCGTGAAGAATATCTCAATATGAGATGTTGCTCATATAAAATAAAAGATCTAGAAACTCATTATGAAAGGATGTCTAAAATATTTTACACCATTAATGGTATTGATGACCTTAGTCTCAAATAGACATTCCTAAATTCTCTACCAGAACCTCTTTTGAAAGAAACATCCAAACTTCTCCAGCTCAAGAATCTTCCAATAAATAGCACATCTCTGGGAAAATTGTACCAGAACGTGTTAATGGACTTGGAAAGACTTTGAAACCAGAAAAGATTTCTCAAGAAGATCGAGGAACAAAGAAAAAATCTCGGATTGGCTTAGGATCAGAACAAAATACAAATCAAATATGGAAAAAATGGTCTGTGCACATACAACAAGAAGAAGGACATATTTCCAAAAAAGGACAAATTCTCAAAGAAAGGGACAAAGCATTATTTCTCCAAAAAGAAAAGATGGAAGTTACTTCAAATAAAAATGAGGAAACACCAAATCTTCCAGGTGTTATGTGTACAGAACGAAGGGCCATTTTGCTAAAGAATTTTTGGACAGAGAAAAAGTTCAAGACTCATTGAAAAGATTTTTAAAATCAAAGACATAGAAGATGATGATCTTGAATCACTCTTTTCCCTTGATGATGAACTAGCAGTAGATACCATTCTTGCTCTTGGAGCAGATCTGACAGACTCGTCTGATGAATTTAAAGATGATCTGATCTTGTTTGATGAGGGATGCACTTTCACTCCTACTGAGATCCTTTTATGTCAATCTTCCCCCTCAGCCAAGATCCATATCTTCCCAAGAAAATGGGATAAACCAATTCTAGTCATTGTATTTTTTGATACAGGAGCTGCTACATCTATTATGAAGCCTGATATCTTACAAAAAGAATACTGAATTCTTGGTACAAGTCATTCCATGCCAAAAATGGTGATAATTTTTCCATCACTCTTATCAGCAAACCCATAAATATCCAACTCTTTCCAGGTTACATGATAAAGCATCAAGTTTTATGGAACAGAATTACCGAGAAAGGATCTCTTGATCAGATTTGATATCCTACAAAATCTCAAAAGGGTATATTGAAATAAGGAAGCTCTGAAACACAAAAATCATTTTCTACTTTAGACCAAGACATTACATCTGTACCCAGTGGAGTTACTATCTACAATGAAGGAAGAAATAGCTCGTACTTCTTGTGCAATGTCCCACACAGAATTCCTTCAAAAATGTTGTCATTATCTATGGAAGAATCCAGAGTTCTTTGTGTCTTTACCTTTCAAAATAAATAAAGATATCAATCCAATGAAAGCAAGTCACAGAGGAATGAATCCAGATCACTATGCCCTGGCCCTTATAGAGGTTGACTAGTTTCAAACAGAAGGACTCATAGAAACCACCAAATCGCAGTGGGCGTGTGAGGCATTTTATGTTAACAAAAGTTCTGAACAAGCTAGAGGAAAATTTAGGTTGATCATCAATTATAAACCCCTTAATCACTTTCTTAAAGATGATAAATTTCCTCTACCAAAACGAGAAGTACTCTTTCAAAAGCTTCCTCAGGCAAATATCTTCTCAAAGTTCGATCTAAAGTTTGGGTTCTGGAAACTTGGTTTCCATCAAGCTGAGAGGCCTAAGACAAGGTTTTGCATACCAAAAAGGCATTATCATTGGACGGTTGTCCCTTTTGGCCTCAATCCAGCTCCATTTCTATTCCAGAAGACTATGACAAAGATTTTCCAACCTATAATGGAAAATGCACTGGTTTACATTGATGATATCCTCCTGTTCTCACCAGAAATAGACTCTTATAATAGTTTATTATCAAAATTCCATGACTTGGTGAGGAATTATAGAATCATGCTTGCAGAGCAAAAAATGATCATAGGAGAAACAGATATTTACTTCTTGGGGATGCACATTTCAATTGGTCAATATCAACTCCATCCGCACATAGCAACACAACTTGACCATTTCCCAGATGCAAATTTTATGCTCAAGAAAATTCAGTAATTCTTGGGTATAGTGAATTACATGACTGAATTCATTCATGATCTGGTCAGATATAGAACTCCGCCCACCAACCAACTCAGGAGAAATGCTAAGCCATGGAATATAAAGTATGCGCTGATGCAGTCAAGAAACTGAAGTCTTTAACAAAAAGCTTGCCATATTTAAAAATTCCAGCTACAAGCAAGAGAGTCATATATACTGATGCAAGTGATAAATTTTTAGGTTCGGTTCTTCTTGAAGAAGAAAATAGAAAAAGAAAAATTTGTGGCTATAAGAGTGGATCATTCAAAAGTGGAGAACTTCACTACCATTCCACCTACAAAGAAATCTTGGCAGTTAAGAGGGGAATTGAAAATTTCCAATTCCACCTAATTTTCAATTCCACCTAGTCAGTCAAAAATTTCTCATAGAAATGGATATATCAGCATTTCCTAAGATGTTACAATTCAAACAGAAGATATTGTGGCAGGCTCAACTCCTAAGATGGCCAAACTGGTTCTCTCAATGGTTTGAAGTAGGACACATCAAAGGAAAAAATAATTTCCTTCCAAATTTCCTATCAAGGGACCAAAAACCATTTCTCCATTCTTTAAAGTCATATACAGTGTCAAACCAGAAGATTTCCCTCCCCACATCAAAAATAATATCCTGAACCATCTCCTTTAGAAAAGGGCTTTATCGTATCTACTGGCTTTCTAGAAAATCTATATCAATTTTTTTGGCCTGACCGGAGGTCCTCTTCTTGGATTTCTATTAAAACCTAATCTACTTTTCTTATCCATTTTAAGGTGCGATAATTGCTTCATGTTTGAATTTCCAAAAGAAGCTTATTTAGTCCTTTGGTACTTTGTTGAAATATGCCCATTTGGAATCATTTTTGACAAATGGAGTCTTCTTCAATATTTAACATGCATCGCTAAGGGCAACAACAAAAGGAAGCATAAAGTTCTTTTTAGATGGCTATGCCTCTTTAGAAATTTAGAGTTTTGGTATGACAATCTTCGTCCTGATGGAAGCAGTTTTAATGGAGTACATGAACAACAATACATTAGACTCACATTCGAGTGTAAAAGAAGTTTCACAATTCAAGAGGAGCATATTATTATCAACAGAGAGTATTCCTGTACATTCTGGCATGACAAAGAGTACGTAAATAGCCTCCCCACCCTTGATTATCATGAGCTTATATGTTCTTTGAATAACATTGATATCAAGGAAGTCCACAATGAAGTCCTCACTGCAAGCTGGCGCACAACATTCCCTAAAGAATACGTTATCCAAATAACTGATTATTTGGATAAGTTATATTGTGAAACCATGAATACGCCTTCAGATGACACAAGACATCCAGATTACAGGCTCCATCGCAAAAGGCGCCCAAAGTTAAAAAGACCAATCTCTGGTTTTGACTACACTATCACTGATGACTATTGCAGTGATTTTGATGATAATGATGTAGAGCCATCCTTTCTTTTGGTTAAGGGAAAGATTATTAGAGACACTAGTTTTAGAAACACTTCATGTAAACATTAAAGTAAAGAATAAAGTGTGATATACGAAAAGTTAAAGATTTATTCTTGTCTTGTCGTATTAGGTGAGTCATCTGTGTAAGTCATATGTAATATAAAGTAGCATGTGTATCATGTGTAGTGTAGAAGTTTTGGATTATCCTTATCCATTAAGATAAGATATCCTAGCTTCTGATTGATTTGTGATATTTTCGGATACCCCACTAGCTTAGTATAAATAGGGGATCCTTGTAATAGTATAAGGCAGACTATCTCAGATTATCTATCTTATATAATAAACATCTTTCTCTTTATAATATCTTCTATATACTTTCACCCTCTTTCGTGGTATACCTCACTGAGTGAGTTGTAAATTAGACACTTTATGTAATAACTAAAGAATAAAGATTTATTCTTGTCTTGTCGTATTAGGTGAGTCATCTGTAACATAAAGTAGCATGTGTATCATGTGTAGTGTAGAAGTTTTTGATTATCCTTATCCATTAAGATAAGATATCCTAGCTTCTGATTGGTTTTGATATTTCCAGATACCCCACTAGGTTAGTATAAATGGGGATCCTTGTAATAGTTTGAGGCAAACTATCTCAGATTATCTCTCTACTATAATAAACAACTTTCTCTTTATAATATCTTCTCTCTACTGTAACCCTCCTTCGTGGTTTTAGCTCTCTGAGTGATTTGTAAATTTGGTATCAGAGCCATGTTAACTTAAACCCCTACCTGAATTCCTCTAGATGAATCGATGGTGTTTTGATGACTTAATTAGGGTTCTCAAAGATAATGCTTTGTGGTTGCCCTATTGGGGGATCCTTCACATCTGAAATCTGGTAACTAAAACCATTATAATGAAATTATTGTTTTAGTCGTGAGTTGTGGCCCTAGAAGCTACTATGGTGTTGCGGCGTCGTGTATATGCTCAGGTTTTCACAAAATTTTATTGATGGTTTTAACGCTCTATATGTTTTAAGACACCATATAATCAAAGGGGATTCTTAAGGAAATAGGGAAAACTTTAAATCCTATGGCTAGTGTAAATTCACTTACTCCTTTTACCTCTTTTTTTTCAGATCGATGTTCATTTAATTCCTCTTCCTCTCCAAAACCAAAAAATGCTAATCTTCTTTATTCTGTTGATTACCATAGTGAAGATATTAAAATTCCAATCACTGAACTTCCTCTATTAAATTTCTATAAAACCTTCATGAAAAAGCATAACCCGGTCTCATGGGTTGTCAAACAGGTTTTCTCTCCCAACAAGGCTATAGAGGCTAGAGAACTTGTGTTAGCATCTCAGCTGGAGAAAGTTCCTATCCCTTCTACTGAAGCAGAACAAATCATGCCTATAAAACCAAGTGACCCGTTTCCAGAACAATAGAGATTTAATGGTCATACTCATCTCCATTTCGGAGCAGTAAGGATGGTCTTAACTATAGTTGCAAGGATAGCACTTCTAGACATGAGGTTCAAAGAATATGCTCATACTTGCATTACAACTATTCGGACGACACTTAATGTTGGAATGGTCTTTGTAACACTTTATCCAAACTTTAACATGAGGCTTGATGATCCACAACAATCTAAAAGTTCAACTCCAGATTGTTGGAGCACTATTTGTAGCAGGAATCTATATTGCTACTCTTCACTACTAGATGGCATATAGAGTTCAAAATCATTGATCTTAGTCTTCCATGAGAAACAAATGAGGCTTTATTCCTTGAGATAGATGCTCAATCTAGCTCATCATACACCCATATCCCAAAGAAAATTCCTAAGGATGAACTCACCAAACTTCTCCCAGAATCATGGGTGACCCACTATGAAAAAATACAAAGTGATAATAAACCAGTCCACTCTCAAAAATCATCTTTTTTCAAAAAAAAAGGACTGTGTTGTTGAAATTGTGTTCAAAGTGGATGACTCTTCATCATCCTCTGAAACAACTTCTATTTTCTCCTCAGAATTAAACATAATTGAGGAATCTCTCCCCAATGTCCCAATTCATTCTTTCAATTCTAAAGGAAAGCCTATCTATGAATACAGTCAAGATGGATATATCTTTTGGGATGTATGCAACTATAGAGCTTGTCTCATAGATGAATGGAATGATGAAGATTTAACAAGAAAAAACGGAAGAAAATGAAGAAATCAGCACAAGGTATTCTAAAGGAGCGCTATGAACAAGGAGATCCATAAGTTGGATTGCTTGGAGAACCATCAGAAAAATACAACTATTACGTCCACTACTCTAAAGGACTAGAGGAGTGCAACATGATGCAGCAAATTGATGATTTTCCTCCTCCTGAATTTGACCAAGACAAAACTACTCATGCCTGGAAAATAAAGAATCCAACAACAAAAAATCCAGATGGATCCAATAAGCAGTTGAGTGCAGCAGAAGCTACTCTAAATTGGCAGTCAAAAAATGCAATAGCACAAAATAGGGTCTTGAATCAAATCATGACCACACAGAAAATTATGAGTAAATAGCTTGATCAGGGGTTTTCTTA
>JBDJHY010141037.1:0-13198 GCA_039654485.1 Withania somnifera | reverse complement strand
GGATAGCCCGCATTACATTTCATATTTCAGTAGCAGCAGTTGGTAAGTCCACATCTTTCGAGGACCAGTATAGCTTACTTCATTCATTCAAATAGTTTTTTCAGTATCTATCTATCTATCTATCTATTTATCTATATATATATAAAAGGCAGTCTAGCTTGAGAAGTATGTCACTTGGCAAGTTACAACAAAAATCTAATAAGAATCTAAATAAAAATATTTAATTGATAATGGTAAGAAAATATATTTTTAAAAACTAATTAATGCGACGATTTCCAAATGGTAAACTTGGACCGTAAAAAGAATGGGGCTTATTTTGTTGAAATTTCAAATTAATATGCATTAACCTGTTTTAGTGGGACGCTAATCTTGAACAAGATCTCCCGTTTAAATAATTCTACTATTCTAAATTTTTTGATTTAAGTTTTGAAATGGATTATACTTTTTTAATTTAAGGCTAATTATTAAAAATTTATGGAATACTTAGTTTACTTTAAGTATTTATATATTTATGTAGAAACAGTAACAAATTAAAAAATTATAATCTTCATTGATTTTGTTCCTTCCATATATATTTAAACAATTTACGTGATCCTTTTATATCATTAATGATTTAAAAAAAGGTAGCAACAAAGATTTATATCAATTAAGTGACGTTTAATTGAAAAATTAAATTTTGGAAAAATGAATATTTTAAGTTCCATGATTTAAGTTAAGTTACATAGTAATATGAAAAACTTAATTTATATTTTATGTTATGTGTTTCTTATATGAAAATGAATAATTGATTAATAATCAAGCGATATAAACGGTAAAATAATACAGTGCTCAAGATTTATTTCAAAATAAAAATTCCTATATAGAGCATTATATATTTGAATTCTGAGCCAGTTGCATCCAAACATTCGGAATGTAAATCATATAGAAAGAAAAAAACTAGGTTGAAGCCATTTGTATAATGTAACGTTGTTTATATCATTACATAAATTATTTTATGTTCTTTACTCTTCACCAATCTCTGTAAGTTCTCTTCTATATAAATCGTTTATTTCAATAAATGTCATTTCTTATTTTTTCTATCATATAGTTAAAAGGAGAATAAGAAACTTTAATTATAAAAGTATTTGATTTTACCGTTTATGTTTTAATATTTTGTATAATAGAGGACATTATTTTTTGGTAGTGTGTGAAATTTGAATGGATGAGTAGGTGCCAATGAAAAATTATGATAGCAAATCTTTTAGAAATTAAAAAATCACTATAATCCTATTGTATTGTAGTTTCACTTTGGATTATTTGCATAAAATAATTTCTATGTGAATTTGAGTGTCTTTAGAGTGACTATAAGGTTTATTTCTTTTTTTTTTTAATCTCCATTAAATATAATTTTTGGGTTTCTTCTTGCTTTTTCTCTACGAATTGATTTGTCATATTAATAATATTAAAAATTCGATGTCACACGGATATTGAACACCAAATAGCCTACAAGATTAGATGTTCTTTCTCAACTTTATTTATTTTGTTTATTATTATTTTTTAGGACTTGTTTTGGACTAATATAATACTTATTATCCTTAAAGTTCAAACTTTAATCGTTTGTCATCCTTAACATTCTTTAAAAGTGTAGAATTAAAATCACTTTCCAACGAAGAAGTAAATTTCAAAGTTTTGATAAGAAATACAAAAGCATAGTTATGAAAAAGAAATATAAACTTACAAAATGTAATGGTTCAAGAATAGGAGAAAAGTATTGAGTAGTGAAAATTATAGCAATTGCAGAAAGAAAAAAAGACATACAAATATACGAGAGGTAACTAAAACACACAAACTAAAATTATAGCAATTTATAATAAGCATACAATAATATATGTCATACTTTTTTGACTGCATCTTCATTTAGTTGATTTTTACATTGATGGACTATCTTTTACTTATTAAAAAAAAAAGTGACCAACAATAATTGGAATCCCTAAAAGGACAAAAGAATTAAAGTGATGTTATATTTTCTGCAATATATGACTCCATACTTTTTCCAGCACTTTATATTTTAAAAAAATAAGCACTCATATTAAAACATGGAAGATCCCTATAGTCAAGGAAAGTCATCAGTAAGTAATTATTTTATCTATTTATATTAGAAAATTAATAAATGATGATCTCAAATTTAAAAGGAGGGTATTAAATTAAAAATCAAGACTGATTTTTTTAAAATGAGTACACAAGGAAAGATTGCATAATATTATTGCTTAAAAGATCAGGACTCCTATTTAATCTACATTTAAAACTAAGCATTCATATATATCATATTGTGGTAAAATCAACTAAGATTGATTCCTATTGTTAGGATAAATGTATTTTGATTGCTTTCTAAATTACACCAATTATTATGAAAATCAATTAAAATTGACTTCAATTTTACAATGATCTATACTTTATTTTAAAATAGCAATACATATTTATTGTGAGGATTCGTATAATTAAGGACAAGTAAATATACTATCTATCTATATTATGAATTATGAAACGAATAAATAACAATCTTGACAAAAGGAGGGTAGATTGCAAATCAATACATAATGCATTTTTTAAAAATGAGTGTTGCTACACAAAGAAAGATTACATACTATTTACTACTTACAGTAAATCAGTATTATGAATTTACTTGAATTCAAATCAAATGTTGCTATGAGAGAGTTAATAATCTAGAAAATGAATATTTGACTGTTAGCTATGCAATCATTTGATTATTAGTTATGCAATATGTATGGAAAAAAAATTGTACACTCCAATCTATCATTCTAAACTAAAACCCTGTGAAGAATATCTTATATTTGAGAGGATTCATTCAATATAATACAAACGTTGCAAGTAAGAATCATATAGAAAAAATAATTTGAAGCCATTATTTAATTTTATCATTTTAAGATAATCACAACAATTATTTATATAGTTGCCTTTTGTCGATAATTCAAAAAGAAACGTTGCAAGTAAGAATCACATAGAAAAAGACTTTGAAGCCATTACTTCCTTTTATCATTTTAAGATAAAGCACAATAACTATTTATATAGTTTCCTTTTGTCGATATTTCAAAAAGAAAAATCCTTCATTTTGTAGGATTTCAATCCTGATAATGACATGATTACTCCTACATATACCTCTGTCGAGAAATATATTTTCGCCAACTGTGATGTGTAAAGAAAGCAATGGGATTGAGTAATAGCGTTGATATCTACAGTTATTTAGCTACTTTATTTTAGTTTTAGCTAAGAGATGTTTTATGATGAACTAATTTTTATGGACTCAAGAAACTATAAGCCAAATGATGTTGATAATTATTGGATGTGTCTTTGTTGGTTTGCATGTTGGTCAAGCGGAAGAAAAATTTTATGACCATTTATTCATTTGGTAATATTGTATTTCTAAATTAATGTTTAATTATTTTTTTAATGATTTTTTCTTAAATAGTATCCGCGGTACTAATACTAGTTTTAGTTTCAATACTTTGGAGTTGCTTGGAAGCTCGTCCCAGCAACTCATCATCCAGTCGTTAGTAGAAGCTATAACAGACATTACACACATGTATTAGATATTCAGTTCAATTTATGGGTTCATTACTCCAGTTATCTATCTTACTATTTTATGTCAGTCACATTATGCTTTCGCTTATGCTTTCAGTTATGTTTAGTACATATACCACATCCATGGGTTCATTTAGGACCATGTATGGTACTATATATCATGTCTCATCTAGGGTGTGGATTCAGGGCGTGACAAACTTTGTATCAAAGCACTAAGTTCAAGAATCCTAGGATGTCAGAAAGCTGTGTTCAGTAATCTTTCTTATGGGTGTGAAGCTCGGCACTCTTATAACGAAAAGGCTACAGAGAGATTTAAGAAAAAGTTTCCTTTTCTTTCATGTTCTCTTTCATGCTATAGAGTTTAACTCTATGTTCCTCCTCTAACTCGTGCTTTACGCGCTTCAAATAATGCCTCCATGCAGAGCCTCCGGAAGCCCAAGACAGACACCAGCTCATGTTACCCATCCTGGCAATGTTACTAACGCTAAGTTCAGAGACACCATTCAGTTGTTGGCACAAGCGGTCACAGCTTAGGTTCCCTGCAGCCCTAGTTGAACCTCCAACAGCCTCAAGAGTAAGAGATTTGTAAGAATGAACCCTCCTGAATTCACCTGGTCTAGGGTTGAGGAAGACCCCCAAAAGCTTCATTGATGAAGTTAAGAAGATTCTGGATGTTATGCAAGTTTCAGTAGTTGAGAGTGCAGAGTTAGCATCCTACCAGCTGGAGGAAGTTGCTCACCTTTGGATCACCCAGTGGAAGGATTGTCTGGACAGGGCGTGCAGCTTCAGTTACTTGGGATATTTTCGTTGATGTCTTCTGGACAGGTTCTATCCAAGGGAGCTGAGAGAAGCTAAGGCCGAAGAATTCATGAATTTGAGGGAAGGCCCCATGTCTGTGAGGGAGTATAGCCTTAAGTTCACTCAGCTGTCCAAGTATGCTCCAGAGGTAGTTGCTGAGCCTACAGCAAGGATGAGAACGTTCACCTTCTTCAGCTAGTGCTCCATCTTCGACACCGACTCATGCAGGATCAGAAGAGTAGGGCACCAGGCACTCAGTCTCAAAGAAGTGCGACAAAGGGGTCCTCTCGCTCTACTTGCAACAAGTGTGGTACGAACCACCCCGGTGAGTGCCTTTATGGCAAGGCTGGGTGCTTTGGATGTGGCCAGCTTGGTCATAGATTGAGAGAGCGCCCATCTGCCAGGTAGAGCAGAAGTGGTGGTAGAGCTCAGTCTACATATACAATAGCTCCTTCGGGTAGAAAGGTTCAAAAGCAAAATTCTAGTAGGACAAGCGGATGTCAAACTTAGAATCGCTTGTGTGCACTTTGTTCCCGCCAGAATCAGGAGGACTCTCATTATGTAGTCGCTGGTATGTTACAGGTTTACTCTCAAGATGTTTATACATTGCTAGATCTAAGGGATGCCTTACCTTTTTTACCCCTTATGTTGCCGTAAAATTTATAATCAGTCCAGAACAACTCTTAGAACCCTTCTCTGTCTCTACACCAGTTGGTAACTCAGTAGAAATTGTCCAGTCTCAATCCTCCATAAGGTCACTTCAGCTGATTTTGTAGAGCTAGACATGATAGACTTCGATGTAATTCTTGGCATGGATTGATTACATTCTTGTTATGCCACAGCTGATTGTGGAACCAAAATAGTTAAGTTTCAGTTTCCAAATGAACCAGTTTTAGAATGGAAGGGTAGTCACTTAGTGCCAAAGGGTCGATTCATCTCTTATCCGCCGAACACTTCTTAGAGTTACATTTACCACCTAGTTCGGGTTATGGATTCTAAATCCGAGACCCCAATTCTTCAGTCAGTCTCAGTTGTTAGTGAACTTCCAGAAGTTCTTCTTAAGGACCTAACTGGATTCTTCCAGACAGAGAGCTAGACTTTGGAATGAACCTCCTTTCGGATACTCAACCTGTCTTAATTCTGCCGTACAGAATGGCTCCAGCAGAACTCAAGGAATTGAAAGAGCTATTAAAAGACCTTCTAGATAGGGGCTTTATCAGACTAGTGTTTTCCCGTGGGGTGCCCTAGTGCTTTTCGTACGTAAGAAAGACTGTTCTCTCCGTATGTGTATTGAACCAACTTCGGGGCGCTAGTTGAACAAAGTCACCATCAAGAATAAGAATTCTATCTCCAAAATTGATGACTTATTCGACCAACTTCGGGGCGCCAGTTGTTTCTATAAGATTGACCTAAGATCAAAGTCAGAGAATGTGACATTCTGAGATAGCTTTCAGAACACGGTATGGTCACTTGGATTTGTTGATTTGGACTGACAAATGCTCCTACTACTTTTATGGATCTCAACAGGTTGTTCAAGCAATACTTGGACATGTTTGTGATAGTCTTCATAGATGACATTATGGTTTCCTCCAAAAGTGAGGAGGAGCATGTAGACCATTTGAGAATTATTTTGCGAACTCTTCAAAATTGTCAGGTATTTAAATTCTCGAAGTATGAGTTTTAGTTGAAGCCAGTTGCCTTCCTTGGACATGTTATTTACAGCAAGCGTATTTAGGTACTCTCTCAGAAGATAGAGGCAATGAAGAACTGGCCCAAACCACCTTTTCCGTCAGACATTAGGAGTTTATTGGGTTTAGCCAGTTACTATAGGAGATCCGTCGAAGGGTTTTCTTCTTTACTATTTTTTTACCAAATTGACTCATAAGAAGGACAAGTTTCAGTGGTCTAATAATTGCGAGAAGAGTTTTAGGAGTTGAAGACTTAGTCAATTTTTGCCCCACCAGAGGGTAAAGATGATTTCGTTATGTATTGTGATGCTTCTCAAGTGGGAATCAATTATGTTTTGATGCAACATGGTAAAGGTCATTGCCTACGCCACCAGATATATTAAGACTCATGAGAAGAACTATCCCACTCATGACCTTAATCTAGCAGGAGTAGTCTTCGCTTTAAAGATATAACGACATTATCTCTGTGGTGTTCATGTCGATGTGTTCACAGTATGTGTTCACTCAAGAGTTGAATCTTCATCAAAGGAGATGGCTCGAGCTCCTGAAGGATAATTATATGAGTATGCTTTACCATCCGCGTAAGGCGAATACTGTGGCAGATGCTTTTAGTAGATTGTCTATGGGTAGTGTGGCCCATGTAAAAGAGGAGAAAGAATTGGTTAAAGATATGAACACACTCGCACGTTTGGGTGGTCTCTTTGTAGACACAAATGATGGTGGTTTTTATAGTCCAGAATAGTTTTAAGTCTTCTTTGGTAGTTGCGGTTAAAGAAAAGCAAGATAGTAATCTAGTTTTGCACTAGCTTAAGGAAGTTGTCCATAAGCAGAAGGTTGAGGTTCTCTCCCAAGAATTCTAGCAGAGGCCCACAACTCCAGATATACGATTCATCCAGGTATGTACCGAGGCTTAAGAGAAGTCTATTGGTAGAATGGTATGAAGAGGAACACAACAGATTCAAATTTTATAGCTAAGGGTCTCAACTGTCAATAGGTTAAAGTTGAGCACCAAAGACTAGGACGTACGACTCAGGAGTTTGTGATTCTCATTTGTAAGTGGAAAATGATTAATATGGACTGCATCACCAGTTTACCTCGCACCTGCAAACAACATGACTTCGTTAGGGTGATTTTGAACAGCATGACCAAATCAACCCACTTCTTTCCGATCAGAGCTACTATTCCGTCAAGAATTATCCTAGACTCTACATTCAAGAGATTGTAAGATTCCATGGAATCCATTGTCCATAATATCAGACGGGGGTATTCAGTTTACATCTCGGTCTTGTACGTCTTTCAGGAAAGGTCTAGGTACACGAGTAGACCTCAACATAATATTCAACCCGCGGACAAATGGTCAGGCAGAGCGCACTATTCAAACTTCGAAAGATATGTTGAGAGTATGAGTTATTAATTTTAAGAATAATTAGGATGATCATTTGCCTTTGATTGACTTTGCTATAATAACAGCATTCAGATGGCTCCATATAAGGCTTTGTAGGGGAGATATAAGTCTCTTCTATGTTGGTTTGACGTTGGTAAGGCCCTTTGATAGGGCCAGACTCAGTTCATGAGGCCATGCAGGAAGTTCAGCTCTTACAAGAAAGATTGAAAGCAACTTAGAGTTGTCAAAAATCTTATGCAGATGTGAGAAAAGAGACTTGTAGTTCGAATTTAATAATTGGGTGTTCTTGAAGGTTTCGCCCAAAAAAGGGTGATGAGATTTGGCAAAAAGGGAAAGCTTAGTCCCCGGTACAGATCCTTATCAGATCTTAGCGTATAGACAGAGTTGCCTATGAGTAAGATCATCCAGCAAAGCTGGCATCAGTTCATTCAGTGTTTCATGTGTCATTGTTAAAGAAAATCCTTGGTGATCCTTCGCTTGTTCCATTAGAGAGCATTGGTGTGATGGACAGTCTCACTTACGAGGAGGTTCCAATTCAGATTCTAGACAGACAAGTTCACAAACTTAGAAATAAAAAGATTTCTTCAGTCAAAGTTTTGTGGAGGATTGAGCTACTTTGAAAGTCGAAACAGATATGATGGCTAAGTACTTGCATCCAGTCCTTCCTAGCACGACAAAGCATGAGGTAGCTACTTCCCTTCTTTAGTTACTCTCTTTAGTTTCATGCTTCCATGTCAATCCTTCATAATTTTCATGTCTGCATTCGTGGCATGTAAACTCAACTATGTTTTAGTCTCAATTCAATCCATAGCATGTGCACGTTCAGTTTAGTACTTAGTTATTCAGCCTAGCACTCATCAAACAATTCAGCTCAGCTTCGGTCTTCATTCAAGAATGAATAATCCCAAGGGGACGATATTGTAACACCCTAGAAATGCCCCATGCTTAAGCACCCGGACTTAGCTCAAACCCAAATTCAAAATTTCAGTACCTACGACCACAAGTTAGACCATGACTCATGGTATCATTCTCACGAGTCTGCCTGATCTAGTGAACTCCCAGATCCCCACGAGTTGAGTACGAGACGTGAAAATACGATCATGAGTCATATTGTTGACTCTGTGAGAACCAATCAGAAGCATGACAAATCCCTCAGCTTCCACGAGTCCAGCATAGTGTTCAGAAAAGCGCTTGCTTCACCGCTTTAAGCTAGCAAACGCTCCAAGGGGTAAAGTGCTAACGCACCTGAGGCAAGATGGACCAGAAGCGCTCGCTTCATGTTGATAAGTTTTTAAAAGGTCAATTTTTAAAAAAGAATAAGAATCCGATTTTAGTAAAAATTCCTATTTTGCAACTTCTACTCTACTAGTTCGTTTGTTTTCCAGTTTTGCACTGTATTTTTTCGTCTTTGTTCTTTATGTAGTAATGCTTCTTTTTTCCGTCCTGCTATGTTTTTTTCTAGTTCTGCTATGTGTTTTTGTTCTTCCTTGTTTTCTTCTTAAATATGTGACAGAATTTTTTCTGTAAATGTTAAAAACGGTGATTAAAAATGTTCGAAAATATGATAGAAGAGCGAGCGATACCAATAAGAGCGAAGTATTTTTTTGACAATACATTTAATGGAAAAATATTCTGCCACAACATGTTATTGATAGTTATATTGATTTCCTCAGAGATTGTGAGGGAAGAAATAAGAAAGAATGTTAAGGAAAGAAAGGAGCTAAAACGCAAGTGTTATTTCAATCGAATGTCACTAATCATCAATAACTCTGCTTTTTTTTTCCTACGGTTTATGGAGGATTTTGTGATATCTATCTTGTAGCTTTTAATTTGAACTTCTGTTTATATATATTATCTCTATTTATTTGGTCTTTTTTCCTTAAATTGCACTTCACTTCAATGAAGCGAGCGCTTCATTTTGCGTTTTAATCGAAGCAAGGCCTTGTCATTTTTTTCCGCTTCACGCTTTCCTAAACACTAGTCCAGTGTATGAGTCGTACAATCCATACAACTCGTATTGTGGAGTCATGGGAAGCCTCCGGCAAGTTGTCACCTCAACCCAGGAACCACGACTCCACTTCACAAGTCGTAACTTGTATAGTACTAGCATAGTACAACGTGTGAGGTAAGTTGTGGTACCCATCCGACAGTTTTCAGCCTCTTTTAATTAGGGGGACCTTACTCAGTTCCCTACTTTTCTAATACCAAAACTACGTCATTTTATTAATTAATTCCTCCCTCATTCTCACGTTTAACTCTCTGGCTCAATAGTTATAACTCTCTAAGGTTCAGTTACAGTTCCTCATCTCTCAAGCACAAGAATTAAAGTCTTCACTTTAGTTTTCAAGCCAAAAGCTTCGTAATCAGGTATGTGTGTATATGGATATTCAGAGAGAGAATCTCCTTCCATCCTCATGTCCAAAAATTATAGCTTTCAGTTATAAATTCCTGGTTTCATGAACTAGAGTTTTCACCCCAATTATGCTATATGATCTAAACTCGGTCCTCCATGTTATTTCCATGCATATGACTTGTTATACTTCCATGGTTTTAATTCCATACTCGAGTTCACCAGACTTATGCATAAATTCCATGTCTTTTTTCAGTTATTACGATATTTTAAGTAAATTATATATGGAATTACATTTTACAAGCTATTTTAGCATATGTGATTGTAGCTTGATTTCATGGTCAATAGACTCAGTTTTCAGATAGCTCGACCAGTCCCTACAGTTTATAAACTCAACAAATAGCATGGTTTTTGGATTAGTCTTATGCTTTACAGAATAGTATTAAGCCTTCAGTTTATTATGCATTTTTGTGTTGTTAATCAATACCGAGTGAATATGAGTCACCCGACAGTATAAGGTCATGCTCATATCCCAGAACTACGTGTCACCATACGATAGGGCAGCTCACCTGCCAGACTTGGGTCATACCCTCAGCCTTCTGAGGCTTCAGTTTTATGAATTCATCATTGTTAGGTTCTATACCTTGGCAAGTATAGAACGGCTCTCCTAATATGAGTTAACACATTGGACATCATAGGCTCACATGGTGTTCTCGGTGACCAGAGAAACTCCCACAGCCTATTTTCAGTATTATGACAAGTTTTCAGTTAACTCAGTATGAATGACCCATTAGTTACCCGATACAAGTACCTTACTAAAGTTATATGTATGTTCAATTCTCTAGTTTATTTTCATAAAATTGCGGGTTATTGCTCTTCAGTCATTTCAGTTATGACCGAGCATGATATATACCTATGTTTAACGTGTTGCATGCTTGCATAATTTCTTGAGCTACATTGTTTCATAATGTAGATCCAGGCGCTCCTCCCCACGCCTGTGGAAAGCCCGAATTACATTTCAGACTTTTGCAGCAACACTTAGTGAGTCCTCATCTTTCGAGGCAGTATAGCTTACTTCATTCATTTAGATAGTTTATTCAGTATTTTTGTTTTAGTACTTTAGAGTTAGCTAGGGGCTTATCCCTAACAATTTATCACCCAATTATTTAGTAGAGTTTATTTCAAACATTAAGACACATGTAACAAATATTCAGTTCAGTTTGTAGGTTCATTACCTAGTTTTCTATCACTTACCTACTATTCTATGTCAGTCATATTATGCTTCCGCTTATGTTTTTGGTTATGTTTAATGTGTATGTTAGATCCAAGGTTCATTTGGGACCACTTATGGTGCTAACTACTATGTATCGTCCAAGGTGTAGACTTGAGGCATGACAAATTTATACTTCCTTTCCAGCTTCAAAAAAAACTTATGACTTTCTTTTTTAGTCTTATATGAGAAAACGAAAATTTCTTTCTATATTAGTAAGTTTTTAATTTCAACATTACTATTTTACCCTTAATAACACTCTCTTTTAGGACTGATGTGGCATGTTTAAGATCACAAAGTTCAAAAGGCATTTTACAAGGGTAATTTACACAACTCCCACAAATTCTGGAGCTAATTACCTTCTCTCCCACAATTATGGCATATTATATAAAATCCCCTAGAATATGAATGGTGATACATATGAAAAGGATTAAGATACACCAAATTTGTGATATCTTATCAACTAACCTGGAAAATTAAATCCCTGAATATAAGGCGGAAATCAAGGAATCCCTTAATATAAGGCAAAATAAAGAAATGTACCATATTCGATTAATTTCATTTTATTAACTATTGAAAAAATAATAAATTTATTAATTTCATTAATATAAGACAAAAATATGTATACCTTGATTATGTAATTTAATTAATTTCATTTAATTACTTTTTAATCATTAATTTGGTGTATCTACTATTAATTTGATGTACCCAACAAACTAAAGACTTAAATGAATGTGTATACAATTGTGCATTCATATGTATCACGAGCACGTACTAACCTCTTAGATACATAAAAAAAAGTGATGAATTGTATAAAGGATGGATACAAAAATATTCATATGTATCATAAATATAATAACTTCTTAGATACATATTTTTGAATTGTGATATATATCACATATTTACATTTGTGTACCAAGAATAATACAATTGCGAACATATACATTTATATGTATCATGAACACGTACTAACCTACTAGATACAAAAAAAAAAATTGTAGATTTTGATATATGAGCATGCAGATACATTCATATGCAAAAAAAAAATTACATTCTTTTTAACTTGAAACGTATGGACAGAGATACATTCGTAATGTATCGTCAAACAACCACTAAGGATCTGTTTGAAAAGTCACCTGGTAATTGAAATTGGTGCAATACATATGAACAGAGATACATTTGTAATGTATCGCCAGACAACCACTAAGGGTCTGTTTGGAAGACACCTGGTAATTGAAATTGGTGTAATTTTTAGGGTAGTAATTATACAACCTAGTAATTAGCATGGCACGTTTGGTTGCCACATTGTAATTACAAGTGTGTTGTTTGATTGCACAAGTGTAATTACATAATTATTTTAAAATTTTAAAATAAAATTAATTATCAAAATTAAAAATTAATATTTGACAAATAAGGGCCTTTATAAATTATATTAAATTAGGTAATTAAGATACGTATTGTCTTTTAGAAATATTAATTAATAAACCTATGTACTTAATTAATCTTATACAAAATAACCGATACATACATACATATATGTATATAATATTAAATTAAATTAATCATAAAACTAAAAATATGTAATTTTTAAGATCATGAAATGCATATAACAAAAAGATTAATATTATAAATACCATGTAATAAAATTACTAAAACTTGACAAAAAGATGATCTATCAATTCTAACCGAACTAACCGAAAAAGAATGAATTGCAATTTGAATATCAAGTCAATGGTACTAAAATAAATTAAAATTAAAAATATAATATAAGTTCAAAATCCAAAATAAAATAAATTAGCATAATACTCTTATGTCAAATTTCAACATAATATACATAAATACAATTCAAAAGAAAAAAAAAGGCCAGTCTATAACCTTATTCGACAACGAATTCAACTTTAATTTAAAAAATCAAATATTAACACAATTATGCTAAATGAAAAAAATAACTAAAAATAAAAAATACATAATAAGAAAAATTGCATGAAATTAGTAAAGTTTGGGAAATGAGAAGTAAGAAAATGAAATATAAATAATGTAAAATAAAAATAAATATTTTTATAAATAATGAAATTAATTAATAATAAAAATAAAAAAAATAAAAATTA
>JBDJHY010141018.1:0-13199 GCA_039654485.1 Withania somnifera | reverse complement strand
CCAATAAAAGCCAAACTGAATCATAGCAATGTAAAAATAAAACTTGAGATCTTCCCATCTGCCTCTGTTGAAGTCAAGATAACAAAAGGCATAACCTATCCACGATAAATCAAATACTGACCCAAACAACCAACCTCACACATTGAGCATTACCTGGGGAACTCGCCCCTCCATAATGAACTCATCTAAGTAGGGGAGATACTGACTCGGGTGCACCCCTAATTGAAGACTAAGTCACCTCACACTGAAAGCATTCCTTATCACGATGACCTATTAGTCCACAATCATAACACACTGGGTCTAGGGGACAACCCCTAGAAAGATGAATGAAGCTACCACACTCCAAACATAATCCCAATTGCCTACGTCGCCAAAAATCCTTTGGCATAAAATTCGGACCACCGCATCCTGGAGTCACAATAAGAATATAGCCTGCGGTCTGCTGGGATCTGTGAACCCCATCTTCTGGCTGAACCTCAACTGCGATTTGTGGTGCAATCTAAATTTCTGGTGATGTCACCTGAAATGGTAGTGACAAAGCCTGAGTCAGAAACAACCCTGACTAAGCTGAATCTACTTACAAGGTTTCACTAGAACCCCCAATCTAAACACAATGTGAAGCAGGATAAATCGTACTCCACTAGAGGAAAGATCTAACGTAGTGACCCTCGATGCTACACTTAAAATACCTGTTGATAGCTTTTTCATACAAGAACGATGACCAGCACCTAACTAACCACCATGGTTGGGGGATCCAACATTGCGACCATTAATTCCATAAGCCTCCTTGCATAATCTTTCCATAAACTTCGTTTAGGCCAACACCTGTGCAAAAGAATGGCCTGCCATTATCAAGGGCTACACCACTAATGGAATAGGAAAAATTGAACCATCTACAAATATCTATGCCTTATCCCTATCAGTATGGAAAACTATGGTAATACACCCAACCATCTCATAAAAACCAGCCTCATACTTAGCAACGGACATCTGACCCTGGTACAGAAGACAAAACTCTCCTTGTACCGGGAGTATTCAATCCTTACACGAGGTACTTCCATTAGGGCTCCTCTCCTGACTACACCCGAAATATCATGCAATAGAATCTGCAGAACTGGCGTGGTTGAAAACCTAATCGGTGTTGAAATTGATGTCAAGTCCACTATTATTGTAACGAAACATCTCACGGTTGCTAGTCTGTGGCTAGAACTAACCCTCTACTCACAATCAGGGATTTAGCTATCTCGATAACTATAGCACGGACTCTAACGTTATATCTCTCCCAATCTCGGCCCTTCACAAGAGTCCTTGCTGTTGGTATGGAATACTTGGTCTTACTTGCAAAAAAGTTTGAATGCACCATTTGCGGAAGAATGAATATGAACGAATGAGTTTTTGAGGAAACATTGAAGGAACGTGCGTACTAATCAAAGTGAAGAAAAAGAATTTCTTTCCTAAATGCCACCATAGCCTCCCGAAGAAAAGCCACGGAAGTCTCTGCGCCGATCTGTAAGACTCTACTAGACATTGGTTTTTAAAACTGACACCGATTAACCTAGGCTCTGATACCAAATTGTCACGACCTGATTTCGCGGATCATGGTGGCACCTACTATACCACCAGCAGGGGAACCAAACCCCGTAGTCCATAGCTAAAGCGAAGGACTACTCTATTAAATACGGAAGAATATCAAATCTCAAATAAAATAATAAAATTTATTGAATTAATTAAGAAAGAAACCACCAAAAATTCGGTATCAGTGTCAAACGAACCACTAAGTAAAGAATGATAATAACTGAAATAAATATAATATCCATATGGCTTGCACGGTCGCGCTAAAGGAACTACTTTATGCATCGCAATCTTGTGGAATGTTTTGCGATCACAAAGAAGGATTCCACTAAATACATAGTGATCACTCTATAGAAATACTCATGCCCGAATGGAGTCGGTCTCATGTCCCAGCATTTATTTGCCAAAACAATTATATGTATATATAAGTCCCGGTGCCAGAAGGTGAGCCTGGACTAAAATAAGAAAAATAGTATTACCGGGTGCTCGATACCATGTCAAAACTAAACACAAAAAAGACAATTACTTATATTATTATTATTGTGTTCTCATTTAGATCTTTATACTACCATGAAACTCTATCATCAAATCATCTGCTATGGATCTTTATCGTCCATTTATCCGTTAGCCATCAAGGCTCATAATCAGAAAGGTGATACTACCCAGCCCCAATGAATTCTCATCAGAGACTTACACTCAGTCCACAATGTATCAACAACACATTAGTATGAAAACATATGTAATCATGAGATATCAACATCCTATGCCCTGTACATGTAACTATAATCACATACTATGTCTCGGTCCCATATCACCCGGGTGCCAGCATATCAATGTCAACATTGAATGAAAGAAAGAATGGTACTGGTATGCTATATGACCTAGCTACCCAACCCAAGGACGCTATTTAGTATAATTATTAAAGCTATAAGCCTAGAGATAGCCCCACGGAGCCTACCAATGGTCCGACGACAAAGCTTTGTAATCTCAAAAATTTTACTCCGACTGATATCAAACGTTCTCCAAACAATCTGATACATGCGCCAATGAATTTTATATATTAATATGATTCTAACGATGTATATTATGTTATGTTCCGGACCGAACCCAAAATCAGGCCTAAAATGGGCTTGCTAGGTCCGCTAGCAGAAATTGCAATGAAACTTCACCACGGGGTTCCCAAAGCTGCCAGGAACCCCTGCCCCAAATTTGAGCATAATGTGGGCATGGGAAGGGCTTCGAATCAGCCCGGACAGATTTGAACCAAAAGGGTTTAAAGGTTTATTCTTTACAATTAAAACGTTGGAATTATGATGAATTAATGATCCTAGGAGTAATGTATGTCGAATTAACGAAGAATTATACGAAAATAATTGAGTTATGAGATGATTTCGTCAATTTAATGATTTTATCCATTAATAGAGGAAAAGTAAGAAATAAGGAAGAAGAAGAGAAGGAAAAACTCACCTAATTTTGTGCAGAATCAATCAAGAATGTAGAGAAAAGATTTCTTGGCCTTGGAATGGTGTTTGAGAAGGTTTTTTTGCCTTCGAACTGAAGGAGTTATGTTTTTGATGAACTAATACGGAATAGGTCTGCTACCGGAATTTTATACTACTTGGAATGCTTCATCGCTTCGCGCTAGTCCAGCATGATTGCGCTGAAAGAACTATTCTATGCATCACGATAGCGTGGAAAGTTTTACGATCGCAAAAAAGGATTTCCATTGAATACATCACGATAATGCTATAGGGACACAATCACACAGAGGAAGGAAAATATGCATCGTGATCGAGTCAAGCATACCACGATCGCGCTGAAGGTTTACCTACACCAGTTGCAGATTTCAGCTACAATTTTCCAGGTTCTTAAACAGGGTTTCGCTGATCAAACGGAGTCCCTTTTTGAAAAACCATATATGCAAACAACAACGATATTCTGGACCTAACAAAATCGATGAAACTGAATTCGGAGATTGTTTACTCAAAACAACCCCTCAAACCAAAAGGGCCTAAAATATCATTTTTCCGCCAACACCCCGATTTTGCAATGATAAGTATGAAAATTATACCAACACCTCACCTAGCCTAAATTCATCATTCCAGAGCTGCTAGAAGCGTCAGAATTCCCATCCGACACTTCAAACATCAAATTACCACCCAAGCTCCTCATTAGGCTATAAACTTAACTAAATTCCAAAATTTCGCATAACATGCAAACGAAGCCTCAAAACCACAATCTTAAGGTCAATCTTGACTTTGTTTGGTATTTCAGAGCTAACAGAACTGTTGGAATTTAATTTTTAGCACATCTTAAAGGAAAGTTGACCTTGGTTAACAGGTACTTAGTTTTTGTTTCTAAAATTAGGAATTTGAGATATTTCTCGACCGAGTCACCAGGGATCCAAACTATCGGTCCCAGCAAGTCATAAATGACTTGGGGCAACTACTAAAATGCTCTATGATACAACACACTGCATATTTATCATAAATGACCTTGAGGGTCATTACAACAACCTACTAAGGGTGTTAGCCACCATATTGTCCTTTCTCAGATTATACATGATTTTCATATCATAATCCTTTAACAATTCTAACTACCTTCATTGATGGAGATTCAAATCATTTTTTTAAATACATATTGAAGACTCTTATGATCAGTCAAAACATTAATATGCACTCTATGCAAATAGTGCCTCCAGATATTTAAGGCAAATACTATAGCTGCCAGCTCAAAGTCTTGGGTAGGATAATTTATCTCATGAACCTTAAGTTGTCGAGAGGCATAAGCCAATACTCTACCACACTGCATCGATACATAACCCAAACCAACTCTAGAAGTAGCACAGTATACCACAAAACCTTCTGAACCATATGGCAAGGTCAACATGGAGTTGTGGTCAACATAGTTTTCAATTTTTTGAAGCTTTTCTCAACTGGTCTAAACATTCAAACTTAACCTTCTTTTGAGTCATCTTAGTCAAAAGGGAGTCAATAGAGTAGAATCCCTAGATGAATCTACAATAACACCTTGCTAAATCCAAAAACTGCAGATATATGATGGGGATGTGGGTCTAGGACAATTTATGACAGCTTCAATTTTATGAGAGTCTACACGAATACCCTCACTAGAAATAAAATGACATAGGAATGCAACTGAATTCAACTATAATTCATGCTTGTGGAATTTGGCATAGAGATAATGACCTCGAAGGGTCTGAAGTACAATGCTAAAATGGTTTTAATGCTCTTCCTCACTTTTGGAGTAAACCAGAATGTCATCAATGAAAAATATCATGAAAAGGTTAAGATATTGCTTGACCACCTTCTTTATAAAGTCCATGAATGCTACGGGAGCATTAGTCAGAGCAAAGGATATGAACACTAATTCTAAGTGTCCATTACGGGTTCTGAAAGCTGTTTTGGAATATCTGACTCTCTGACCTTAAGATGATAATAAAAAGAATGAATGTAAATTTTAGAGAACTGACTAGGATCTTGAAACTGATCGAACAAGTCATCAATCCTTGGGATAGGATATTTGTTCTTGATTGTGACTTTGTTTAGCTAGCAATACTGTATGTATATTTTGAGTGAACCGTTATTCTTATGGATGAATAAGACAGGGGTGTCCCAGGAAAACCTGTTGGGCGAATGAACCCCTTGTCCAAAAGATCAGTTAATTGTTCCTTGAGTTCTCTAAGTTCTATTGGTGACATTCTATATGGAAGAATGGAAATAGGCTGAGTGGAGGGAGCGAGGTTATTCCTAAGTCTATCTCCCTTTTAGAAGGGATTCCAAGTAAATCCTTGGGAAAGACATCTATGTAATCTGTTAGACTGGAATTGACTGATTATCAAGAATTTTTTATTTAGAATCTTTGACTTGAACCAAGTTATATATACATCCCTTAGAGATCATTTCTCTATACTTGAGGTATGAGATAAACCTACCCTTAGGAACAACAGCACTACCTTCCCATTCAAAGATAGGTTCATCAGGAAAGTTGAAATGGTCGACTCTAGTCCTACAATCAACCATGGTATAGCATCAATTGAGCCAATCCATGCCAAGAATTACGTTAAAATCCACCATGTCTAACTCATCAAGATAAACAAGAAATATTCTATCAAAGACTGATACTAGGAATTTATGGTATACTCTTTAAGCTAAGATGGCATCACCAACTAGGGTGGAGACAAAGAATGGTTCAAATAAATTTTTGGGATGGACTCCAAACTGACTAACAATGAAAGGGGATATAAATGACAAGGTAGCTACAAGGTCTATAAAAGTATACACATCAAGTATAAATGTGAAAACATCGGCTTGCTACTATTATTCTTGCCTAGAGCCAATGCATACAACCTATTTTAGCCCTAACTGCCACCAATGCTAGAAGAAGTGCCCTGCTGAGCTGGAGAGGTTGCTATTATTGTCATAGATAAAGTGATTTGAGGTCCATTACTACCTTGTATGGCTGTGGGGAAGTCTCTAAGAAGATGGTTGGGCTTACCACACCCAAAATAACCTCTAGAAGGGTACTCTAAAAGTTTGTGACCCTGCTATTCACATTTATAACAAACTCCCATACCAAGCCTGCACTTTCCCGAATAATTCTTACTGCACTTAGCACATATGGGGTAAGATTTTCCTCTAGTCACACTACCCTGCGAAGTTGACCTTATTAGCTTACTCTATTAGCGGTCTAGTACCCTAAGTAGGAGCATTTTCTGATAAAGGGACTAGAGCCCTGAAACCCGCTACTACTGTCTAGGGTTACCACTACCCTTAGGCTGACTAAACTCTACTGAACTAGTCCTCACCTTCTTACTATAAAAATTCTCTCTCATATTAGCCTTATCCCCTTCATTTGCTCCAAGTGATCAATTAACCAACCTATATCCACACCAATAATAAGAGTAGCTACCTTCCTTTCCCTTACCAAGTATGGGGAAAGATGACAAACGAAGATGTCCATACAGTTTTCCTATCAGTGACCATGTTTGGGGCATACTTAGATAGTTTGGTGAACTTCATCCCATATTCAGCAACCATCATATAACCCTGCTCCAGACTTAGAAAATCTCTTATCTTATCACTTCTCTTTTACTTAGAAAAGAACCTATCCAAGAAAACTCTTTCAAATTTATTCAAAGTAAGATGAGCTACACCTGCCAGCTTATTCTTCTTCCATTGGTCATCCCAATCTCGAGCCATATCTTTTAAATAATACATGCCTAAATCCACCCTATCGACCTTCTTCACACTCTTGATATCAAATACCTCTTAACCTTCTCAATAAACCTTTTTGGGTCCTCTTATACCTTAGAACCATAGAAGTATAGGGACTGTATTCATAGAAAATCTCTAACTTTAGTTGCACATACATCCCAAACAACTAGATAAATGGCTGGGGATGCTTCCTTCTGCTGAGTCGGGGAAACAATGGTCTAGGCAATCAAGGGCATTATGTTACAAGCTTCAGTATTTTGTGATATTTTTTGATTCAGGAATTAGCGGTACCTAATTCTATTAACCCTGATTACTAGCCTCATGAGTTGGTTTTCTACATGGAGCTATGATCTGAAATACATAAAGCACGAGCCATAAAAGAGAATTGGATTTAAACTTAAAAGAACAAAATAAGACAAGAATCAAAGGGTAATTTCCTAAATGATTAGTAGCCTCTTAATTATAAGTGTATCAAAATTCACACCCATAAAAGAGACTCTACCTTATGTCGACTTTCAGACATCTTAGGATACTATGAACCTAAAGCTATGATACCAAGTTTGTAATTCCCCAAAGTCACCCCCTGGGTTCCACAAGGCATCCTTAGCTACTGAGTTACATTAGTGACCTTGAATGAACCCCTAGCTCATGCATGTCTCTAATAACTCACTCATTAGCAGAAGAATAGGATAATAATAAAGTCTAATCTAGTGGGTCATCTAACAAAAAAAAGAAATAAAGACTGAATAATAATGAAAAATCTAAATCAATTACCCCTAAATTAACTATCTAAAAGCCTCTAAGTACTGAAACACTAGGCTGCTAGGGCAAGTCCCCATTTAACCTTAGAATAAAATACATAAATGTCAGAATGACTAGCCTTCTCTATTAGAAATAAACCAAGATGAAATATTCCCGATCCATAGGATCTCACCAATATCTAAAGCAACTAAAGATGGTAGATCCGATCAACCTTGAGTGTAAGGATGGCTAGCCTAGCCTATATGTAAAATCATGTAACAAAAAAGTATGTGGTCTGTATATAGAGTATACTGAGTGTATGGGAGGGGGAAAATGACAAAAAATATCAACATGATCAATATAGTATAAGTGAACAATGAATAAACTATGCAATGCGTGGTCAATTACAGTCTAAAAGAAATTCAAGAAGAGGGTCAAAAAACATACTTTATTTCAAATCATGTAGAATAATTTCAAATAACTGAAACTTTAATCTTTTGTAGGAGGTTCTATAACTGATATATTCTGTGAGCTGCCATGGAGTTCAGAAAACTACCAGCTGAAGGGAGTACCTTGTCCTGCCACAGGATCAGTACCTATCAAGTAACCTAGTGGATCGAACTAAGTTGGTCTATCATAATAATGCCTATTATGCAACATGTCATCCTATGGTTGGCAATATAGTTATGGGATTGGCATGTTCAACCTAATTTGCTTCATTCTAATACTACTCCCAAAACATGTCACTTCTCCTAAACTTACCAGTTTTAAAACAATTTAGGTGGAAACTGATCAAATATCATGTCTTATCCTTTTTGGGAATTTTCATCAAAATATTTTTTCTTTTAGTAATATTATATTCTGGCCTAAACTTAGACAAATACTCAACTAACTTATCAAAGTCCTATAATTTTATTCAAACCCCTTTTTATGCGTCAATAGAGTTCTAAACTTTCAAGGTTGAACAAGTTAGGTTCACAATTTACCCAAATCTTGACCATAGTTTAATGTAAACATGAATCATGATGCAATAATGCAGGAATTTATAGAAATCGGGCAACGAAAATGATTAGAACATAAAAGTAAAGAAATTTCATTACATAGAATCGTAGGTTAATAATCCTAGAGAGATCAGTTATTGAAAAACTAGGATTTGGGGCACAAGGGTAGAAGAATTCCTTTGTTCATAAACCCATATACCTGAGACATTGTAGAATTATTGGTTGAATTTTGAGGAAGAAGCTTTCCCTTTGAAAACCACAGTTTCTCTGTTTTTGGGAAGAAAGGGTTATTAGTTTTTTTCTACTTGTATGATTGACTTGTGAATAAAAGAATAATTAGAGTAATTTAGTCTTTTATATTAGTGCTTATTAAGCCTAAATGACATAGTTCAATTCATTAAAGAGTGGGAAATTACCAAAATGTCCCTTGTTAAGGGTTTTAAATGTGAACTAGCAAGTTTTCATAGGTCATTTTATAGTCCGTTAAGTGACTTCACAAATTATATAGTGATCCATGAAACCTTCCCCCAAGTTGAAATATTGGATGGGTTTGACGGGTCCTTCCATGACCCTTTATTGGCTTTTGTGATTTGTGGAACAATCATAGGGATCATTTATACTAAGAAAAGAAATCTTGGATTTTGAGGGAAATCAAGGTCAGGTTTCATGGGTCAGTTTAATGCTTTGTGGAACCTTACCACAGTCCATGGAATTTCCCATGAAAACCTGCCAATTTAAGATTCGATGAAATTTTATCAATTTTATTTAATTAACCCATGAAATATAATAAGGGAGTTTTCTAGGTGTTACATACCCCATCCCTGCGGTCGCGAGAGTCAGCTAGTGAAAGCACCAGTAGCTGTTTTTTTACAGCAATAGCATATAGAAGCAAAAGCTCAGAATAGACCAAGGGTTCATTCTGAACCCCGTGCAAATAAATCATGTATACATCCATGCTAATTTAGATATTTCGGACTCAACTAAACCATCAAAATATAAATATGAGATCCCCTTGACCTGATACCCATTAAGGTTCCATTTTTAACTAAAGTACCAAAATGCCCTCAAGATCTATGGAAAATAAAATAGACCTCATTCTAGGATAAAAACCACCTCATGAAAGCAATGGATTCATTGAATTTTGAATATGAGCACTTGAAGTATAAATCTTTACCAAAGTCAACTATTCTTCTTAAACTTCAATTTTATCCCATCAAACAGTCCAAAATCACCATGAATGGGATAAAATATAAAATGGAGGTCCTTCTAGACTAAAATCAATATTACAGAGCTGATGGAACTGATGGATTTTCATTTCTAGGTCACAAACTTTAAATGACCCGTAGAGTTCCTTATTTCTCACTTTAAAGCTTCAAAAATTAAAATTCTCCAATGCTTGCTCTAAGTCCATCTCTAAACCAACCTCAAAACTAGCCTTGTATTATCATGATGCAATTACAAAAATATAAAATAGTTAAAACACATGGAAAATAAAAAGTAGCCTTAAGGGCCATTACAGGATTGTCCTCGAGCGGTGAGCTATAGTATATACTTGGATTATCTCAACGAAATCAGAAATAGTTATTGATTGATCCCATTGCCTACCAAATATCCTCTATCTTCTTCATTTATATAAGATTTTTTAGGGATATTTTGTACTCTAGCTTTATTAATTCATTCATTAGAGTCTTGTACTTCATGACATTTAGATTTTGGATAATGTTAATATTCCCCTACCTTTCTTGTTAATTGGTCTTTATGAGATTTGTATTGAGACTTGATTTTGTTATCTTTTTCGTGTATTTATTTATATATTGTTGTTGTGTTTTGGATTGGCTATCTATCTGGGAGTATAAGTACCATTATGCCTTGATATTTGGGTCATGACAATAATTATTTGAACTTTTAAAAGTTGCTTCAGAAATAAAAAGTTTTAAAAATCAAAAAGTACCTAATGTTAAAAATTAATTGATATCATAGACCTTTAACGTTATTTAGTTTTATTTTCTGAAATATTTCTATGTTTCCATTATTAGTTACTTTTATTCAGATTATAAAATATTATATTCTCTTATTTTCATTCCAATTGTAACAACCCTCAACGGTTGTTTTGTGATTTTGCCTATTTTGATTGTTTATATATTCTCATAGATTTAATGTGGTATTTGTGGTCTGTTGAGTAGGTGACACGATTCTCAATGTGGTTGGATAGAAATCAGATGATTTCCTTTAGTTTTGATTGCTTTGAAGTTGGAATAGTTCTTTAGGTTTGGAAGGTGTATTTTGGGTTTAAAGGATCGTTAGATTAATCTAGATGCTTTTGAATGGGTTTTGAGTTATTTTTTAAAAAGTTGAAAACTTAAAAGTTGACTTCGATTAATATTTGGGCAAGATGACCTCGAATCGATATTTCAATGCCTCTAACGAGTATAAAATATTATTTTAAGTCTAGCACCATATATTATTTTTGCTTCATGAGGTTGTGAACGAATACTAAGGGTTTATTCAGGGATTTGAAAAGTCTTAATTTTGATGGTGCACTAGAAATAGTGTAGGAAAATTCTCTCTTCACGATCATGATCATGATGTCCTTGTCGCGTTCACAAAGAGAAGATAGGTTGTTCATCTTGTTCCATCTTCGGTGGATCCTACAGTTTCTCCCCCATATGAGCTTTTCTAATGGGCATGTCATATTCACGATGGTTTAAGTCGGGTTAGGTCTGGTTCATCCTCCTTTACGGTCATAAAAGGAGGACCACATGTATGAAGGCTTGGCTCAGGTCAGCATCGCGATCACGAAGTAGTATTTGCGTTCGCAAATAAAAAATGATCTAGATAGATTTAAATTCTATTTTTTGAACTTGAACTCCATAACTTGATTTTGAGAATTTGAAAATACATATTGGGAGATTCAAAAGAAAATTTTAAAGATGTGTTTATTGGCAATATTCCTAAATTATTATTTATGTTATCTGATACTGTATTGATGATTTTACTATTAATTTTATGCTTTAAATTTAGAAATTAGGGATTTTCCTAATTTGACTTTTCGAGCTTTTCGTGCAAGATAAATTAAGACTTATTTTCTCTTGAAAAGTGTCAATGTATTGATTGACAATGTAAAGAGAATTGGATAATGAGGGTCCTATATAAATGAGATGACAATTATTTAAATGAATAATGATGTTATATTATGGTTATTCCAGACTGTATCTTTGTTTTGTTGAACTATTTAATATTGTGATCATGTTTCTAATTGTACAAGTGGTAAAGATGCTTGTATTGCTCTCTAATATGTACCTAGATGACAAATTCTTGAAAGATAGTATATGAGTTGCTTGCTTAATCCTGTTTTCACTATCCTCACTATGTTGTTCAACTTATTGAAATTGATTATGATTGCCTATGTTGAGGGTTAGATCAATATTTATGTTGTGGTATTACATCTCATTCATATATACATGGTTCTAAGGAAGTGATAGGAAATAATGCAATAAAGGGTCATACAGAGCATATCTAGGTAAATAGTTATTCGATATAGGATGTTGGTCGCCTAGGAAATTTCCAGGTAAATGTTGTTTCGGTACAACGTGATATATGGACCTCGTAAATCTCTCATGGTTCTCAACTAGTCAAGGAAGAGTTTATATAGTAATACATATGCTTGTACTAGCCTAGAAAGTCTAAATCTTAGCTTAGAATTGAAAACCAAAACATAAAACTTTTCCAAGAAGGAACGAATCAACTCATGGCTCGTGGAAGCCTAGTACGATTACTCTGATAGATCTTGATAGCTTGGATAGAACCTTGACATTTTGAAGTCCCTAAAAAAATAATCTAAGTCCAGTACCATGAGTGGAGGTACTACTCGTGACTCTAAGTTATGAATCATACTGTCAAATCATGGCACTAAAGTCCAGAAACTCAAAAATTCTAATCTCTGATGGCACGAGTCAATTCGCAACGCATGACATGGACTCAAGTATCATGTCTATAACTTGTGGGACCCTCAAAATTTTAGATAAGCCAAAATTTTTTCACGGCCTGATTTCGCGGATCATAATGGCACCTACTATACCACCAGTAGCAGAACCAAACCCCGTAGTCTGAAGCGGAGGACTACTACATTAAATGTGGAAGTATATAAAAAGTCAAGATAAAATGATAATTTATGGAATTCTTAAATAATAACAAGTCTACCCAAAATTCGGTATCAGCGTCAAACAAACCACATAGTATAGAATGATAAAAACGAAAATAAATGTATTATCACGATGTCTTTGAAATACAAAGGAGATCAATAAAACATAAGTCCGAAGATAAGCAGGAACAAGTTGGATGCCAAGCTCACCCTAAATCCCGGATGTAAGTAATATCTGAACGAATAGTTGTTTGTATATCACAAGCGGAAACCTGTACTCGAATCTGCACATGTGCAAGTGTAGTATAAGTATAAGTCGTCGAAGCAACCCGTACCCTGTAGGCTTCGAGGGCCCACTAAGCACATAATAATAATAAAAGCAGTAACTAACAGTGTACAATAAAAAGGGTCACAGAAGCAAATAGGACAATATAGGAAAACTAGCAACTCAAGTATGAAACAAGTGTCACATAGACTGATAGTGCTAGCTAATCACATAACAGGATCACA
>JBDJHY010140991.1:0-13199 GCA_039654485.1 Withania somnifera | reverse complement strand
ATAGAATTTAGAAAGTAAAGTCAATGTTAATTAGAATATTATTATACCCAAAGTGGTTGAGTCAAATTTTACTTGTTCAGTTGGTTCTTAATATATATCCTACTGGCTAAGAGGAGGTGCAAAAGTTAGTTTCAGTTTTAAGAGTAGTATTACCATCGAGCGAATTCAAGCTCGAGGCCCCTATCCCAAAAACTATGTTCCACCATAGGATATTATTGCCCAAGAGGCATTGTTCATGGCGTAGTAAATCCACCAGGAGAATTGTGAGTGGCTCTATACTCTACGAACGCATAGGGAGCCCTACCAGCATGGGATTATATGTTGGATTCTGTGGTTTCTCACCCCAATTTTACATGTCAGTTATAGAAATTCTCTTTAATGTTCAACTGTTAGTCAATATAGTCAGAGTTTGTAGAGTATGTGTCTATTAACCTTGTCAAGTTAAGAGGCATAAAGAATTACTTGAATTTTATTTATCCTTTTGGGAACACCTTTGCACAAAGTCGTTAAAATATTATAGCTCAAACCCAGTCTTGGTTCATGCATTACATAATTTATTTTTATGTCTTATTTAACTTAAGCATATATATTGTTTTATGTCGCATTCTTACGTACCACTACATTTCACATATTGATATATACTCTATACTTGCATTGTTAAATAATACAGATTTGTCTAGTCATTCTTGCGTACATAGGTTTTATAGCTCCAGAGTAGTTTTGGTGATTCCTCATGATTTGGGGACCAAGATTTTTGGACTTATTCATGTTTTAACAGTTTATTCTAGTTTTCAGGTTTTTTTCCTAGTAACTTACTTATTTAGATTGTTAGCGGCTTTCATACTAAGTCTAGTGATGTATCTAAATTTCTTCACGACTTAATATTTCCTTCATTGAGATATTTATTGGTCTATTCATGTGAGTTTCCCATTTATATTCTTATATTAACTTGCTTCCACAAGTGAATGTTGTGATTAAATAAATACATGATCCAAGGGTACTTTCGAGCCACCTGGTGGTTTCAGATGCCTTGTTGTGCTTTGGGTGTAGGATTTGGGCGTGACAAACTTAGCACTAGAGCAATAGTTTCAAGTATCCTAGAAAGTATGAAAGCCAACGTTTAATAGAGTCTTTTTTATAGGTGTGAAGTGTGCCATACTTATAATGGAGAGGCTGCCAAAAATTTAGAGAAGTTCATCTCTTACTCCGTACGATGGGATTTAACTCCTTAAATCCTTTTTATTCATACTGCCCCGAAGAGCATTAGTTTGCAGGCAGCCATCTCGTCAGGCCAAAAATCAGAATTAGGACCCTTCATTTCCAGCTACCCCAGCTCTAAAGCCTCAGCCATATAATATCTCTACGACAGAATTAAGAATTTCTATACAACTACTGGCTCATACTGTCACTGTACATTCCTAGTAGAAGATGGTAGCTCCAACAGTCTAGGCAGCTGCCCCAGATATTGGTATTGTCAGAGTGAGTGAGTTTCTCCGTATGAACCCTTTGGAGTTTCATGGTTTTAGATTAGGAAAAGATCTATAGAACTTTATATAGGAGATTCACTAAGTTTGGGATGTTATGAGGGTGTTAGATGTTGATCGTGTAGAACTTGCATCCTATCAGCTAAAAGATGTAGCTAGATTGTGGGTGTCACGTCCTAAGCCTACACCTTGAATGTAATAGGCATCCAGAACTATAAGTGGCTCGCACGAACCGCTAGTTATGATATGAGTCACGAAACATACATAAAATAAATATTATGGAAGCGGGAACATAGATGAACTCTTTTAGTAAATGTAAAGAGATACAACAACTTTCATGATAAATACGAATTTACTAAAAGTTACGAAAAATATTAATTGACTATCTATGAAGCCTGTACTAACAACCTCAGAGCTACTGGGAATAACCTTCAGTTAACTCTAAACAACTGCAAAATATAGTACAAATAAAAGGGCTAATCTAAAAAAAATAGCTTGTCCTCGAAATATGAGGACTCATGACCAACTGACTACTATATGTTGAATTTACCAATACGTGGGCTGGGAAGACACTTCCGAATCTATAGGGTAGGTAAAGGAAAATATATGCATTAGTAAGTTTGAGTGTACTTGTGTATGTAGGAATGTAAATACATGCATAAAATAAAATGGTGTTGACAGAACAATAGTATGCTGACCGAAGATGGATTGCACTATGCTAACATAAGTTGAATTGAACACTACTATGCTGACACAAGCTGAATTGAGCATTACAATGCTGACACAAGCTGAACTAAACACTAGTATGTTGACACCATGATGCATGATAAATGTATATATTTAAAGCATCAAGTATTAAGAAGGGTTTGAAACTCATCATAAAGAATGAACTCATTAATAGAGTAAAGTTAATCATTATTTAATTATGAAAATTGCAACTCTAAATGAAACTAAACACCTAACTAATTTGAGATTAAAACCAAGCTGCGAATGTTGATATAAATGCATAAATAATTCTGACTTTGAGCTACAATTTAATATGCAATACTATGCAAGACTGACAATTTATAAATGAATTTTTACTTTTCAGGAGTATTATTAAAACTCAGTAAATATCTCAAACTCATTGGTTTTAATAAGATAAATAAACACTTAGTTAAAACCTTCTCAAAAACCTTCTTACTACTGACTGACAGTTGAACAACATTTTGGGAGTTTCTATAACCGACACATCTTATGTGAGCATCCATAGGGTGCAACATATAATTCTATGTTGGGAGGGATATGCCTTGCTAGGTTCTAAGTCCACTCATAATTTTCCTAATGGATCCATTAAGTGGTGAACTGAACAAAGAAGCGTCTTTAGTCTATGTTGTACTTCCTACGATTAGCAACGTAGGTTATAACATAGGAGTGCTCAAACTCAAATTTACTCGATGCTAATACTTCTCCCGAAAAGTGAAACTATAACTTCTCCTACTCTTGACCAATGGGACATGAATTTTAAAACCAATTGACCAAGTAAAATCTATACTAGCCTCTTTGGGTAAAAGGTTGTCTAATTAACACTGCATCTCATTATTTTGAACTTGTAATTCAACTAGTTACAACTTCATATAGATTTCACTAACATTGAACTGGGCTTAATCTTTGTAAAGCAAAAAATAATCATTTATTTGCTGATAAGTCGCTAAATAGGCTTGGAATTTATAAACCAAGTACATTCATGAAAATCTGATGCTTGCTTTAAAATATATTTTTGAACTTGAAAACTCACAAATTTATGGATGATGACCATGTATCATGATTCTACTATAATTTTATGAATATGAAGACCTTTCTTGTATGACATGCTAGCATGAATTTGACTTTAAATAAATAAGACATGCAACTTCATAGACTAATATGTAAATACTATGAAAAATTATTAATAATCATCGTGGAACATGCTAGGAGACACAACTTCATCATATCAAGATAATTGGGGTAAATCATAGAATTTCAACTTGAAACTGAAGCTGAGTGAAATTGGACACAATGGTTGGAATACAACCCTTGTTAAAGTCGTACATACCTTAATTTTCTCGAATGATACTTTAGAAGAACCCTAGCTTCAGGATGAGTTCCAGGATTTGAGTTCATGAAAATCTTAATTTAATTTTATTGAAAACCAATGAATTGTAGAGTGGGTCTTGTTAGAAATTTGTAACTAATGATTAGGAATAGCTAAGTGTCATGCCCCAAATTTCACCCCCTGGGCATGACGATATTCTTAGCCACTAAGTCTCTCAATCAGCATTAGAAAAATCACTTGACTCATGTCTAGCTATATTACTTACTCTCAGCAGAAGCAATATCGTATAATAAATATTGACTAAGTGGACTTCATATCTCAATCAATAAATAAATAGTTGAATAAGCATGAAAAGTCAACATCCAATTCCGACGCAATCTATGTCCAAAAGCTACTAATAAGCTAAGTACTGAAAATAAGATTGGACAACACCCCTAGCTGGCCAAAAAATGGAAAATAGTAATATCTCAAAATCTAAGTTCTAAATCAAAGGAAATAATTGAAAACTCCATTTTATTCTAGAATCAAGTGGGAACTTACCACTCTACTTCAACTCTTTTAAGAATGAGGGTCCAAGTCAACCGCGAATGTCTGGCAGGTTGCTCGAACCTACATGAGTAAAAGTCATGCAACACAAGAAAGTATGCGATCAGTACATTTAAATTTACTAAGCATGTGAGAGGGTTAGTGTAATAGGCTATCTCAATAAATAAGAATCTGACTATGTAATGCATGAACACATGAACACATGAACACAAAACACATACCTCAACTACCACCTGCTGACCCAAATAAGCAAGACATATGCAATAAGACAATAATAGAATAAAAATATTATTTTAGTTTTGTTACCCTTAACTTTATATTTTCTGACTCTACTGATCTGGCTAACAAAGGAATGACCATACTAACTGACTGAAGAAATAAATGACGTGGAAGATTCTATTACCGACATTCATCTAGCATAAGGCTTGAGGTCAGACATATATCCTTATGATGGGTGGGGTCCCAAACTTGGCAAAGTAAGGGTCATATTTAACTCCTAGTGGATCCACTAAGTCTGAACTGTAAACGCCGTTATGGTCCATGATCTTACCAGCGTTTGACTACTAGGGTATGGTACCAGGATTAAATCCCCCAAATCCACTTAGTGCTAATAATACTCCTAAAACTGGACATGAACTGAACATAAACTGACTTTGTTTGTTTGTCTGTCTTGAAAACATAAGGGCTTATGAACTCATAATCTGTTTGTCTCTGTCATATTACTATCACATTATCAGGTTTAACCTTCTTTTAGTTAACTTACTCATGATATGTAATTAGAATCTAAAAGCTAAATTGTAGGTTATAAATCATAAGACTAACCATGGTCGTAAACTTTACCCTACAACCGATCACACCTTAAACCATAAGCTCAAATAAAGAAAACTTTCCCAAAATATGACTGACTAAGAATATAGACTCCACATAAGGGACTTGAACTCATAAACTTGACTAAGCCTAAAAATCTATAATAATTTATTCAATTCTAACATAAACGTACATATATAATCATTATCATGAAAAAGATTATATAAAATACATGATTTTAATTACATGAATACATTTATGGGATTCACCCTAGAATTCTCTAAGTCATGACCATGGATAAAAAATCTGGATAGTTGGGCACAAGTATTGGAAGGTAAACTTGCTGAAATCTCACATACCTGAATTGGAGAAAATTCAGGGAGAAATCTGAGAAGAAAAGGCTGGTTGAAGATCACTTGAAGAAGAACCCAAAGCTTTGTTCTTGAGAGAGTTTGAGAGAAGAACTTTGATTTGCTTTGATTGAGTGTACTTTGATTTGCTTTGATTGAGTGTAGAATGAATTTAAATAAATATTTGAGGATTAAATACCTTGAAATTTTAGACCCAAAATGATATGGGATTGATGATTTAAGAGGTGGGAAATGTAAAAAATAGCCTATCAAAAATAGGGAAAAATTACCCAAAATAACATGTAACCGCGACCCCAACCGTGTCATGGATGTTATTGCGAATACCACACAACCATGTCACAATTGGTGTCACACAAACCTCCCTAGTATGGATGGGTTCCACGGTTACCCTCAATAAAAAATCCCTGTGCACTTTCTGAGAACGTGTTACGTTTACAGTTGTGTCAAGCTTCCTAATGTAGCACTTTTGGAGGTTTCTAACATGTAAAATAAGTATAAAATTGTGGGGTTGATTCCTAATCATCACCAAGCCCTCTTGGAATGTAAAACAACACTATTTCATCCCTTAAAAACACCATTATGCACTAGAATTGCAAAAAATTATAGAGATACCACAAGGCCCTAAAATAAAGGGAATAACTTTCTGTCCTGAACTCAAACTGAAGAACGTGGTTTGTTGCTTTTATAGGTAGACTTAGAGGTATTCATAAAAACAAACACCAAAGTCCTATATCTACAGGAGGGATAAAATCTTTTTGGGCTCATATTGAGGCTTAAGGTTCAAGTTAAGCTACAAATAATTAATGAGTTAAACTCTAGATAACTTTTTGAGGTGTTACACTAAGACTATATTAAACTACATAAAATATTTTGGAGGTGGAGGAGATGAGAGAAAACCTAGTTTGAACTTAGAGAGCTTGAAGTTCTAAGCTTAAGAGAGAAAACCTTAGTTCTTGATCTAATTAGAGATAAGAGAATGATATGATGTTAGAATATGGAAGGAGTTCTTAAATTTATGTCTTAAGATCATGAAGAATACTTAAATAAATGTAGGAGGGTAGAAAAGATCTTTTAAATCCTCTTGGGGGAGAACAAAGTGAGAAGAGTTAGCAAGGAAACTCGATATTGAGTTTTATAAAAAGCTAGAAAATTGATATATAACTCTTATAAAGTGATATGCGGGATCTATACATGGAATAAGGGTTGTTAAATTAATGGGGATTCTGTAATTTAGGTCGTACTACCCCTAGGGAATTCTTTTACTCACTTCTCAAAAATGAAGGACCGTCATTCAGGCCGTTGAACCTTTGCATGGGCTTTCAACTCATGACTATTTGATAAAGATTCACCAAAATAGCCAAAACATTTTTACTCCAAACTCGGAATGGAAAACGGTTTGATAAATTAGAACTAGAATCAGATGTATTTAATTTAAAAGGTTATTGTCCACATAAACGCTTATATTCTAATAGATATGATCGTTTGAAGTTGACCTTGAAAGGAACTTATGTAAAAACTTAATCGGTAAAAAGTCTCTGGACTCAACTTTGTGTTAGGGGTTTGTTAGGACCTTAATTTACTTACGAAGTCTTCGCACACTTAGAGATAACTTTATCATCTAGGTTCAAGTAATAACTCATTAGATTTGTATCTAACCACGTATGTAGAACGGTTTAAATTCTAGCTCAAAATTCAAAATGTTACATTAGCTCCCCATGGGATCATTCATCCTCGAATGATGAATGAAACTAAGATTATGGAGAGGTAATATATATATGTTGACTGACTAGATACTAATCATGTATATAATAATGACTGAGCTGAACTAGACATGCATAAGAGGTCAGCTGATTTGGATGAAATAAACATGATTGAATACATCTAGCATGAATATGTTTACTGAGGCTAAGGAAAAGCTAAGATGGATCATGCTACGACATAAAAACTTTCTCATTACTATGAAGGGTCACATAAAAAGATACATGAGTGCAAGAAACTGATATAAAACTAGAAGAACTATATGAGCTAAGCTAAATTTGAGCATATTGTCTTTGGTATGCCTGGAGCTACACTTATCAACTGAAGTTATACAGTTATAAAGGGCTTTATATATTTACGGAGGGTGCATGAGCATGTAGGAGGGAAAGATACTTAGCATAGTCATACTAAAGGCAAGAAATTATAGGGATCTTTTTGGTAAGAACTGCTAAAATATTCTGAGCATCTTAGCCATTTCATCTAGGCTCATAGAGCACGAAAAGCATGGGCTGGGCTTAGACATCAGCCTTATTCAAATTTGAAGTTATCTGATATGATACATAAGCGCGAAAAGTATGAAATAGAAATAGGGCTACTCTACCCTTAGCAATACAACTGACAACCTTAGGCTTAGGAATCACTCGTTCAAATGTACCTTCTCATAAAAAATACTATGCTCGTCCTCTACAACCTATGATTATCATAAGGGTACTGATAGTTACAAAACTTTTGAGGCTAACTACATGTTATGTTCAAGCCTAAATTAGAGATACTAGGTGCTATATGTAATGTAATGATACTAGTTTAAGTCATGAGATTTGATATATTATATCCTCAAGAACATTATTTCCTCTTATACCTAAAATAAACCAACCTTAGGCTCCAAATCAAGGAGTCACTAGCCTCATATTGTAATTATTCACACATCCATCATCACAACATTCAAGCCCATTATTATACTCAGTTCATGGCTTTCTTGAAGCTAAAGCTACTAGGGATCTCTTTAACAACATTGCTATAAAAACTCGCATATTCACTACAAGAACACTTAACATCTTAGGTTAAATAGGAACACCGAAACTACTACTGACTGAGCATAAACTGTCATCCATCTTAGCTTCTACTAGGCTTCTCTCACCAGCATCTGACACCTTATACATGGAGTTTCTAGAGGAAGTAAAATATGACCATAAGATATAGAAGTTACAAATAGAGGTATAATTCTAGAATTCAAACATAGAGTTTGAACTGAGCATCATTACTAAAAAAGGATATATCATTACTGCACTTTTGATACTCTAGTTGGGGTCTAAAGACTGAAGTCATTAAATAGACTATATAGATGGAATGCAATGGAAGCTAGACTTTTGAATCATACTAGAAACTTTATAACTGAAATCATAAGATGACTGGATATCCGCATCATTAGTAAAACTATGACTTCTATTTGAAGTTATTGCTTCTTATTCCAGAAACTGAACATAGACATAAATCTGCATGAGGTGCATGAACGTGAGCATATCATGAATTTTCATCTTCAACTGAAGTACAAGGAGTACACAGGAGTAAGAATGGGTTATTATCTAATCATAGCTATGTGATGGGAATGGTTACTGGTTGAGTCACAAGACTCGACTTGGTTCTTTATCTTACTATCTCCTCCTTAGGTCAAAAGTTGAAAATTCTAGTTAAAGGACTTCTCTTCTAGACGGGTATACAATTAACCACTCTGCAGGGTAAGATCACTATACATATGAGTGCTAGTATCCCTTTAAATGTTATAACCATTGACACTTGAATTCTTCCTAGAACTTCCTCTAGAATAACTCTTAGCCTTCTCTTTCTCCTCTAAGTTTATCATTGAAAGATTAATGCTCTTTCTAGCTTACTAACACCGTACATCTGATTCTCTATCCAATCTTATACTATCATTCCTCTCACCATGGTAAATCTTGAGTTTAAGCTTATTATTCAATACTAAATACGGGTAGCACACAACTTTCGATCACTACTCAGGTTCACAACTACTAGGTCATAAGTCAAAATAACACTTGTCCTATGAAAGTCGACATAAATACAATCAAGCCCAACCACCCACTTTATCAACTCAAGGCCTACACACAAAACCTACTATACTTAATCTTTTCCCTTTAACTGACTTTTTAAAGATAGATTTATAACCTCATGGATATTATAGGTTCCTTTCATCAAACCCACAAGAATATCCTAAATTTGTCAATTCCTAACTTTTTCCCTCCTACTCACATCCTATTTTTGGTCTTTTTAACATAATAACATACCATCATATGCTCTTTTTTTTACTCAAAACATACTTTATGTCTTCTTAACCAACAACTTATCCTCTACATACCACCATGTAATATACACTAACTTACTAGCCCTTAGTCAACACTTATGAATATACCATCCTGCTACTTTCTCAATAAACACCCGACTCTTTCTACGCACCTTAACCTGCTACTATGCCCACTCTTGACCTCTACACTTTTGACTTCATAGTTCTGGCTCTAGGATCATTCTACCACATAAGTCTTTGGCTCATAACATCCCAAATAATACCCTTTCTTTGGGTGACAAAACTACTAAAACACTCTAAGATATACTTACTCTTAAAGTTATCATCTACCCTAAGGTTTCAAAATGACCGGGGAGTGTATCATACTTGCATGATTTATGACAACAAGAATATAGTCTTTTGAATCCATTGACTTACTGTACTAATGGGATCATCTCAAAACCTAGAGAAAATTTTTAATCTTCTGATGGATCTATTTATAAGTGAAACATGAATCTATATAAACGTCTTAGAGGATTGCTTGATCACAGGATTTAAAGTACAAAAGAAGGAAAACTTTTCTTAAATGCTTGTAGCTTCCTAATTATAAGTGTGGTACACAACACACCCATAAGTAAGACTCTACTATACATGGATTCATAGACTCCCTAAAATACTTTAACTTTGTATTCTAATACCAGGTTTGTCACACCCTGTGCCTACACCTTGGACGTAATGATAAGTGGCAAAATTACTACATTATGAGGTTTTCTTTTTCTTGCGCTCTTCTTTGGCCACCGTAGCACTAAGCCGCTCCTATGTGGCTTTGATTGATTTCTACTCCTTGATCATGTTTGCTACTACAGGTGGTGGTGTGGCTTTAGAGGAACTCTCCCCAGGACCTATGGGTAGTCCAACTACAAGCTAGCGAATCTGCTCTTCAATAACGAACACCTGGGTTGATATGTGTTTCAGGGCTAGTGCTCCTTCACGGAATGGCCCAATGACCATTGAAGTAGTGGCTACTGACTCACTCTCGAAGAACTGACCAAAAGATAGGGCATCCTAATCAATATTTCTCTTTTTAGCACATTCCTCGATCCCCTTCGTTTCAGTGGGTATATGAACTTTTCAAGCCCCTTCTCTTGGTCCCTCACTTTTTTCTCAAATCCGGCGCTATAGCATAGGTCTGTGATAAGTGAAAGAACTTTTGTTGCTCTCAATCACCACCTCCTGGTTTAAGCCACAATGATCTTCTAGATATCAACGGGAAGCCCCTCCATGAGAGCACAAATAACTTCTCCCATATCTAGGGTTACCTCCGATTCATTCCTGGATGGAAAGATTCTTGCACAAATAATGGACAACCAAGTTTTAGCCTTGGCAGTGAATTGGGAAGACTCAATGTTAGCTCTTTACTCTATCCACTTAGGTATAATTTTTCCATGTAAGTGTCGCAAAAACCAACATCCCCCGCTCTCTCAGCCACTTCAAAGTATATTCTATTATAAAATCATGGAGGTTATAATATGCATTGATCACCTGTGAATCGAACTGGACTTGCCTTCCTCGCACTATGACCATACTCTCATTAGTAAATTCGGTCTCAACAGCATTAGTATAAAACTCTCGAACCAATGTGAAGTTCACAGTAATAGGTTCATCCGCAAAATAAATCCACCTTGCAGTCCCCAGCCTCTCATCAAACTCGGCCATTTTATTTTCAAGATTTTCTATAAAAATCCCTCTTCCGTGAATGATGTTTTTTTAGGCCAAATGATCATGCAGTTCTGTGCATTTGAGGGACACGAAGGTGTCTCGGTCATAATCATCATCACCGAATTCCATTTTGAAGTCGACTCGCATATTTTCAAATTGTTTGTTGGCCATTTTCAACTCAAAGTACATAGAAAAGAGTCTTGATTGTCAAATGATTTTTTGGATACTTAGAACAACGTATAAGCATCAATAAAAACCAAAGAAACTGGACAAAATTCAATGATACAATCTATGTAAAGCTACTATTTTGCAGCTGGACCAGTACTCTAGCGATCGCGGAAAGGTCACACGCTATCGTAGAGCATAAAAATTGTAACACATCGTGATCGCAATACTGCAAATAGGACCGCGTAGGGTGAAACTATTCAAACATCACGATCGCTAGGTGGAACACACAATCTTGGAAGCCAACTGTTTCACTCTATGCAATCACGAAGGCTCCTACACGTTGTGATGACTATTTTGTTGCCTAGATCAATGCTCATTCGAGCATTATATCAAACAGATTATGAGCACTATTTTTCTTTCTTCCTTTTTATAGTATTTGCTTAATTCATGCCTTAAATAATTTCTCATAATTTCTCACTCAAACCAATCTCACCCAACACTTTTTTTAAAACTTTCAAGTACACAAAATTGTACACATAAATTACCCCTATGAAGAAGAAAGTGCTCACAATTTTTGGGCATTTGCACACACAAAATATTGAAAAGATTAAGGCAATGATGAAGTTGAAAAGAATGAATGCAAGGGAACTTGACTTTGCTTTAGGAAGCGGTTCTTGAGGGGGATTTATGTGTTTTTCAGAATAGATATTGAGTTTATTGGCTTGTTTGTAATTGAAAACAGTTATGTATCTGAGCAATCTTTTATGCAATTTTGATGTGATGGTTTCATAGTCTATGCGATCACGATAGTGGTGATGCGAGCGTGATGAACAATGATTCGCGATAACGGCTTGGGTCACATGATCGCGAAGAACAATCTTACCTGTAGTTGTGAACTTTTTCCAGCTTTCTGGAAATTCCAGCTTGAATGTTGGTTTTGCTTGTTGGCTGCCAGAATTTTCAAGGAGTTACCTGCAAGCTCGGTTCACTCCAAGAAACAACTTTGCAATGTGAATTAGAAAAAACAAATTACATTAAAAAAGAAAAATTTAAAAACATGAACTTTAAAACTAAAAACATGCAAAAACTGAAAGTAAAATTCTGACCATCAATTTTACCATTTATCCAGCCACTTTGATGACTTGAATTTTTGTCCCAACTTGAGATCAAGCTTTCTTTGTATTTCATGGGATGGTGGTAAATGGATGCGAAGGCCAAGACTTGGATTTCACATCTTATACTTTTTGTCCTTTAAATGAGGAACATCATTTTGCCGCCTTGAAATTTCAAACTTCAACATGAACGCATCTTCTTCCTTACCACCCACATTCTCCAAAGGCTTGGATATTTCATTTTCTTCAACCTTTGCCAAGCATAATGTTGAAAAATGATTGAAATGTGTCCTAAGATGCACCAATGTCAAAGTTGCTTTATTTTTGGCAACCTTGTCCTGATTTGTACTTGAGGCTTCAACCATGAATTGTTGAACTTTATTGTGGACCTCTAGTATCATATCCTCTATTTCGGCATTTTAAATAATCTTTGGATTAAATGTCTTGCAAATCCCCATCAAATCCCAATAGTCAACCCGCCTTTTCTCCCCCATGGGTGCATATTCTAAATCAACAAAATCATCTTCTTTGAATTTCAATTTTTCTTTCAAGTCGAAGAGGTCAAATTCAAATTGCTCCACCCTTGGCATAATTCCACATGTCTCTCAAGGATGTTTTCCAACCATAGTGCAAGAACTTGATGAAATTCCACATACTTTAGCAGCCAATCTAGGCTTACTTCATCTATTTCATCAATTTCTTCCTCATGGAAGGAAAGCAACCCCGTTGTGCTAGCATGCTCATCACGGGAACTAGAAGGTGCACAAATCTCACTTCCGGTGAAATTTTCATGATTTTGGTCAAAGTGAGGGTGTGGGTTTTGAAAACATGGACTACAACCATCAACATCATTTTCAACCCAAG
>JBDJHY010140981.1:0-13199 GCA_039654485.1 Withania somnifera | reverse complement strand
CAAAACGCACCTGAGAAAAGATCACATGAGAAGATATCAGATTACCGGTGCTATCCTACAGGATGGACACTCCATGAACAGACCTCCCTACTTCAATCCAGTACAATTACGAGAAGGAAAGGGTCAAAACGTTTGTTTAATTAAACTGATGTTCGCGCGTGGTTTGTGATCAAGAAAGGACTAAAACCGATCCCTGGATGCAATTCAAAGGAACAAACAAGCAAGATCGATCATCAATCTTTCGTCATCACCAAATAACAACAACAGGTAATTCAAACTAACGGTAGGGCTACAGTTTGCTTTACTTTGCAGTGAGTGGTGAAGAATACAATAAGTTTTCATACTGCCAAAGAAATATGGGACACACTTGAGTTCACTTATGAAGGAACTTCAATAGTCTGAGAAACAAGAATCAGCACTTTAGTGAATGAATGAATTGTTCACAATGATAGATGAAGTGTTGAATCTATATTTTCTAGATTCAGCAAGGTAGTAGGAGAACTCAAATCAATGGGAGTAGTCTACTCAAATGGTCTGCATGCGAGGAAGATGATCAAAAGCCACCAAAAGCATGGAAAACCCAAGCCATTGTACTAGAAGATGGAGATCTTGACAAACTCACATATGGAGGCCAAAGAATGCCTTTGTGATAGCAACCAAATGGATTTTCCGAGATAAACTAAATGAAGAAGGCAAAGTCATCAGGAACAAAGCCGGGTTAGTCGTTCAAGGCTACTCACAACAAGAAGGTATTAATTACAATGAAACTTTCGCACCTATAGCAAGGTTAGAATCCATTCGTATCCTACTAGCCTATGCATCTTTTAAATGGTATAAACTTTCTAAAATGGACATAAAAAGTGACTTCCTAAGTGGTTTTATAGAGGAAGAATTTTTTGTCAAACAACCTCCTGGTTTCGAAAATCTCTCCTGCCTTGATTATGTTTTTAAACTTACTAAAGCTCTCTACAGTCTTTAACAAGATCCTAAAGCTTGATATGACAGGTTGAGCACCTTTTTACTAAAAAACAATTTTCAACGAGAAAAAATCAACACAACTCTTTTCATACAAAATTCGGAATCTACCATTCTTATTGTTCAAATTAATGTGGATGATATTATTCTTGGAAGCTCTAATGCTCGTATCTATGAGAACTTTTCCAATGTCAAGTTTATGTGAGAACTTTGCCGATCTCAAGGAGAATTGGAGATCAGCCTTATAGGAGAACTTACGTTCTTCTAAGAACTGCAAATTAGCAATCGACTAATAATACTTTCATCAGCCAACACAAAGTACGCAAAGGAGCTTATCATGAAGTTTAGAATGGAAAAACAAAAAGCCTTCTGAACTCCAATGAGCTCCTTAACATGCCTCGAAACTGATGCCCCAGGTAAAAATGTTGACAAGAAAATATATCAAGGAATGATTGGATCACTGTTGCATCTCAATGCAAGCATACCAGACATCATGTGTAGTGTCTGCAAGTGTGTCAGCTTTCCATCGACCCCAAAGAAGTCTCACCTCACTGCAGTAAAAAGGATCGAATACCTAAGATTACGGGTTATGGTACATTCAAACACTTGTGGTTTACTTGGATACTCAAATGTTGATTGTGCAGGTGAAAAGAATGATAGAAAAAGTACTAGTGGAACTTTTCAAATTCTCGATATATCTATGACTCTTTCAACCACTAAATCAAAATATCTAGCCGCAGAAAGTTACGGTATTCTATTATTATGGATGATACATCAATTACTTAATTATGATTTGTCATATGAATAGTGTCAACACTAGTGCCATCAATTTATTCAAATATATTGTGCATCACTCAGAGCAAAGCATACAAATATTAAACATCATTTTATTAGATCTCATGTTAGAAATGAAAATTTTGTATTAGAATTCATAGATTCTGAAAATCAATTAACAGATGTTTTTGCTAAACCACTTTTGAAAGAAAGATTTTGTTCCCTCCGTGAAGTCTCGGTATTACCTTTCTAAAACATTGATTTTACTTGATGCTTTTAGAACTAGTGTTAAATTAGTGGATTTAACTTTTGTACTCTAAAGGATTTCTGTAATTATTACATCTGATTTTTCCTTTTCTGCCTTATCCTCTTTCCATTAAATTTTCCTTTTTCTAAGTGTCACATCCTTTCCGTCACCATTCTGCAAATCTTTCAACTTCTCTCTGTTCCTTTTGTACTTCTCCTCATGCCATTCTTCCTCACTCCTTTAAAGCTCTTTCTCTCAAGTTATTCCTTCTCTCTTTTATGGCACGAAAAAAAATCATGGCTTTCTCTAGCAGACGCTTCGAACGTCTCCAGAGTCTTTCCGAATCAGATTTCATTATCATCTCAGATTCTTCCGATGAAGAATCCCAGAACCTCCCGGCAGAATCCACTCCTATTTCCAAAATGAAACCTTCTTCGTCACCATGCGATGTTCATGCAAGCAAAAAGTTGCGGTCCGGAGATGTTGATGCTTTCAAACCAGAGGACACAAAGCTCTTCTGGGGAGCAGAACAGAAGGGCAAATTCCTGGCTTTCAAAAATCGCCCCATTGTTTTAGGAAGGGTTATATATCTGGAGCAGTTGGACTCTCATTGTTCTGTAAGTACCTTCTTTAAAGCCCAGAAGTTATCACGGCTTCTTCAACTGTTCGGACGTGATGTTTATCAAGAACCTGTTTGTCTCTTTTATGCAAATTTTAGGGTTTCTAAAGATAGTGGTGAGCTTAAACCCTTGTCTTAGGCAATCACATCATTGTTAATGAATTCCTGTTTGAGAAAATCTTTGAAACTAAATTTTCTGGTGTTGTCCCCTTCATGAATGGTTGTTGGCCTGAGGATTTAGAAGTTACTCTAGAAGAGGCTAAAGCTTTTGTGGCTGAACCAGAGTCGCAACTATCTGATTTTGGTCCTTCTAGAATCTGCTTAGAAAATAGGATTTTGGCTCATATCATTGCTACATCTCTGCTTCCCGGGAAAGGGTCTCTGAGCAGTCTCACAAATAGAGATGTGTTTGTTCTCTATTGTCTGCTGAAAGAATATGAAATCAACTGGGCTGCATGGTTTCGTGAATACATGGTTGAAAGTTCTGAGGAATCAGGTGCTCATGCTATCCTCCCCTATGGACTGATCATCTCCAGAATCTTGGTTGCTTCCATGATTGATCTCTCACACTATAAACCCATTGAGGTCTCCTCTACTTATGACACCCGAGCTTTTGCCAACATGGGATATGTATTGACTGATGGCAGGTGGTCAAAGAAGGGATCCGTCAAGGTGAAAGTGGAGCAGCAAGAGGGCAGCGAGATAAAACCAGACTCTGCATCGGAATTAGTCAAGGAAGCAGGTGAGATAAAAGGAAGACTGACAGCTCTAGAAGATGGAATGCAACAGATAAAGGAGTCACTGGACAAGATCCTTCAAGTCACCAAAGACACCAGCACCGATGTTGAGAAACTACGACTCTCTATGGACAGTATTCAGGGTGAAGGAATCAAGACTGTGTGCAAGCTGATCAACCGAATCGACTCCCTCAACCAAGGAGCTGGCTCCTCTTAGACCAAGCTTGTTGTCACTGTTTAGACCTCTTACAGAATCTTGACAGAAATGTTGAAAGTCCCTACAACTTCTTCTCTGAGAGATTCATCAACACTCTCAATTACTTCTTAGCCAAATGTTGATCTCTCTCTCTCTTTTTTTTTTTTTTGGTGTCCTTTTTAGACAATACTTTTCTGAGGGATCGTTTGTCCCTTTCCTGACAATTTATTTTTGCTCTGTATCAAGGGATGTTTGACCCCACCTTCAGGCCTATCTTATGCAAGTTAACTACCCTGTTTGCTAGTTATTCGTGTATCTCTATATACCAATGCTAGCTATTTGCATATCTGCTGTCTATGCTTGTTCTTTTTCTTTTTGATAATGGCAAGGGGGGATACATGTTAGAATTATGCTTTTTAACTACAGTAATTTTATTTTAATGTTTAGTTTTTTGAATAAACCCTAGTTAATAGTTGGTTAGCTAGTTAGTAATTAGTAAGGTAATTAGTAATTAGTAAGGTAAGATATGGATTCTATGGAGATATTCTAGGCTAGGATAATGATCTTATTTTTACTTTTCTTTACTGCAAATTTCCTATAAATTTAGAGTTCAACAAAAGCTGAATAATATAATTCTCTTTGATATCGATGCGGTATTTTTTCTCTTTGTATTTTTCTCTTTTTTTCCCCTAAATTCCTTTACTAAAAACCAACAATTGGTATCTAGAGCTACTTTCTTGAGGGGCCTCTGATTGAAAAGATGGATACCGTAATAGTTTTTCAAGAATGGATCCTCCTATTTTTTATGGTGAAAATTACCAACTATGGGCTGTGAGAATGGAAACCTACTTGGAGGTTGTTGATCTCTGGGAAGCCGTGGAAGAGGATTATGAAATTAATCTGCTACCAAACAATCCTACCGTGACCCAAATCAAGAGTCCCAAGGAAAACAAAACAATGAAGTCCAAGGCGAAAGCAACTTTGTTAGCTGCTGTTTCAATAACTATTTTCACGAGAATTATGTTCCTCACATCAAAATAAATTTGAGATTATCTAAAGAAAAAATATGTTGCAGATGAAAGGGAATTGAATTTAACAGCATAATTTGAGTGGTAGAGAATGAAAGAGTCTGAAACAGTCAAGGAATACTCGGATAGATTGCTTGGCATGGTTAACAAGGTAAGGTTGCTAGGCACTGAATATAAAGATTCAAGATTTGTTAAAAATGCTTACATCAATGCCCAAAAGATACAAAGCATGTATAACTACCTTGGAACACGCACAAGATCTATTCCAAATTATCTTGGTAGAATTGTTAAATTCTTTCCGGGCACAGGAACAAAGAAGACTTATGAGACAAGCTGACATGGTTGAAGGAGCATTAGTCATCCACAAAACTCAAAGCAAGGGTAAATTTTTGAAAGATTGTCTGTCTTGTCAGCACTTCGACAAAAAAAGTCATCCTCCATTTAAATGTTGGAAGAGGCCAGATACACAATATAAGATCTGCAACCAACTTGGTTATGAAGCTCTGATTTCTCAAAAAGATGAAGCAAATGCCCAAGTCACTAATGAAGAAGAAGACACTTATTTGTGGCAACATATTTTTCAATCAAGAAAACTGACTTTAGGATGATTGAAAATGGTTGTACAAACCACATGACATATGACAAAAAATATTTTAAAGAGTTCATGCCTATGGAAAATAAGAAAGTTAAAATTAGGAATAGTGACTACACTTGTGCAAAAGGAAAAGGGACTATTGCAATCAAAACAAGTTCAGGATAAAAATGATTTTCGATGTCCTTTACGCGCTTGATATTGATAAATATTTGTTGAGTGATGACAACTAATATAAAAAAGATTTCAATTATTTTTTGGAGACAATTATTCTCGGATCTTTGATTCCACTAAGCAGGAGATTTCACAATAAAAAGAGAAGTAAAAGTTTCTCATTTAATTCAAACAGAAGATGAACACAAGCCAGAATTTATTGATATCAAGAGCTTTAACATGAAGATAAGGACTAAACTAACTACATGACCAAAGATGAATTGGCGGATTTATTCATAAGGTCAACTCCATCCAAGTCCAGAATCTGCAGTTCCTCAAGCAATGAGGACTTTTAGAATAATGTTTTTGAAATGCAGTAACGCTATTTTGCTGCTTTAGATTTTCTAATAAATCCTTGTTAACAATTGGTTAGCTAGTTATCTCTAGTTCTTAGGAATCAGTTAGGTTAAGGTATGATATAATGGAGATATTTAGGATAATGATCTAATTTATTTTTAACTCAAGAGTTGCCTTGTACCTGTTGCTGATGGAAGGTATCAGGTATCCCATGGATTTAGTCAAGGTGCACGAAAGCTGGCCCGAACACGACCGTCATAAAAAAATAATGATCTTATTTTTACTACAAGTTTCCTATAAATAGAGTTCAACAAAGATGAATAATATAATTCCCTTTGACATCTAACCAAATGCCTGCTATGCAGAAGAAAGGAAAGAGAAACAAAAGTATATCCAAATGTAAGGAAAGTTGTTGATCACAAGAAAACAAGATCTGAGGAAGATTGCCACTAAACGATACAAGGAAAGCAAGTAAGAACATATGAGATCAGAGAAATTACTACTCAGCCATGCAGGGAAGGAAAGCAATCAAGACTTACACAGATGTATGTGATACGCATGTATACACTCAATCAAGGATCATCATCATATTCCTGAACGAAGGAATTCCCTTGGGTTATCCTAAAGAACAAATCAATCAAGCCCTTGTCCATCACCTCCTAATAATACTAGTATTTTGCTAATGACAATTGTTTGAAATTGTAGGAAATTATCAAAAGGAAGGCCATCCAGTCGGAAAATCAAGAGGACCTCTGCCTAGACAAAGAGGACTTTAAGGCAGTCGTCCCCTGGCTGACATAAAGTTTCAACATAAAAATAAATCGCCTCGTCTTTGGGAATACGAACAGATTCATTCCAGAACAGAAAACCTAATTTAGAATCAGAATCGAACTTGGTGCCCTTAATGTAAAACAGACGAGCAAAAGGAAGATATTAACGAAAATCTCAATATGATCAAGGTTGATTCCACCAGTTTAGGAAATTATGATATTAACTCTTCAATCAAGAAGCGCTGCAAGGGAACTAGAATATTGTCATATGCTCACCAAAATCGATGGAGAAATTCAAGGAACAAGAGAAGGAAGAAAGCAACACAAGTCTGGAAGGATAATGAAGAAAAGGAAGAAGAATGAAGACTCATAGCCAATACACGGACATATCTAATATGGACGTAAAAAATAAAGCATGGGATCCCCAATCAAGGAATCACTAGAAATCCTTGATTGGATGAAATTCCTTTGAGTTTTTCTTTTGAACTGAGACACGCTTCGAAATTGAAGACTATAAGAAGAGGACAACTGTGAAGATGAACAACGCACATCTTGACTTGAACTTATTGTCTTGTACTTTTATCTTTCATAAAACTCTGTATAAAATTCGGTAGAGGCATACAGGTAGAAGTTGTGTCATAGTGGATAAACAGGTAGAAGTTGTGTCATAGTGGATAAACAGATCAATTTCTGTTTTTTAAATATATTTTCATAAAGCTCAAAGGAAACCCTTGAAACCCAAGAGGATTTAAGAAAAAACAGAAATCCAAAGAACTTTGGGGCCTGGAATGATGAAGAAGTTTCAGATGAAGAGCCTGCTTAGATAGCCAACATCTGTTTTTATGGCACTAGAAGAATACAGCAAGGTAAACTCCTCTTTATGTCAAGGTTGCAGGCATCTCTTGAAATGGTCACAAATGAGCTTCAAAAGGTAATGATGAGTATCTTGAAGAAGTATCTTGAAGCTAGTCAAATTGAAGTCGACTTGCTCGAAGAAGAACTCGATGAAGTCAAAATGCAATTAAACAACATTAAGAAATCTTCGAGTCAAAGTTCAGTTAGATCAAACAGATACTACAGGAAAGGATCTAAGGAATGTTCTTTCTCAAAAAAATCATCTGAGGAAGGATTTGAAAAACATCACTTCAACTTTCTCATTCTGCTTCATATTTTTCATCTAAGTCAGCTTTCTCTCTATATAAGCCTACTTGTTATACTTGTGGCAGACTCGGTCATAAAACCTTCAACTATAGGAGTAAACCCCCAGGCAAATGGATTTGGAGACCGAAAGGATCCAACTCTAACCCTCAACAACCCTTAGGTACCTACAAAAAATTAATTTTCTTGTTTTGGAGGAACCTACTAGAAAATTATACAAAGATGGAATGTGAGTTATCGGCAGTGTGTGCTGCAGACATATGACAGGGAAGAAAGAAAATTTTAACTCCATAAAAGAAATTAATGGAGGGTTTGTATGATTTGAAGACAACGCAAAGGGAGAAGTAGTACGAGTAGGAACAATCACCATCACTCCAACTTGTGATCAAGTTGAATGTATCTGGTTGATAAACTCAAACACAACCTATTCAGCATCAATCAACCCTGTGATGCTGGATTTGACGTGCTCTTCAATGCCATTCGCTTCTCTATCACAAATCTTGCTAGAAATATCACTCTCATTGGAAATCTCACGTTGAAAATATTTATAGTTTAAATAATGTTGATCTTCTTACCCTTACATGTCTTACTGCTGTATCTTGTGATCTATGGATGTGGCATAGGAAGCTCGGCCACACAAGCATGTATGTTATTGTAAAATTGTCTAGACTAGATTTGGTGGTCGGATTGCCTACTAAAGTTTGAAAAAGATCACATCTATGATGTTTGTCAACTTGGTAAGAAAACCCGCACATCATTTAAAATTAAAGACATCCTGACTACTTCTAAACCCCTCTAACTGCTGCATATGGGTTTGTTTGGTCGCACTAGAACTGCTAGTAGAGGGGGAAAAAGATATGCCTTTGTTACTTTGATGACTTCTCAAAATTCACTTGGGTCATTTCTTATTTCATAAGCATGAGGCACTTGATCACTTTGAAGTTTTTTCGGAGGAAAGTACCACCGGAAGCAGGTTACTTTATTACCACTATTCATAGCTACCATGGAGGAGAATTTGAAATTAAAGCATTCCAGGATTTCTACGGCCAACATGGAGACACACAATTTCTCTTTGCAACAATCACCACAGCAAATGGAGTAATCGACAGAAAGACAGATCTCTTCAAGACACCGTCAAAACTATTACTCGAACAAAGTCTTCCTGACCATTTTTGGCAGAAGCTGTAAGACAACATGTCACATTCTTAACAAATGTCTGGTTAGGCCTATCCTAAAGAAGACTCCTTACGACCTCTAGAAGGGAAAGAAACCAAACGTTAGCTATTTCCATCCCTTTGGTTATAAGTGTTTTATTCATAACAATGGTAAGAGCAACTTGAGTAAATTTGATCCTAGAAGTGACAAAAGTATTTTTCTTGGGCACTCTTCTTCTAGTCAAGCTTTCAGAGTTTTCAATAAAAGAACTTTAAGTGTTGAAGAGTCTATACATGTAGTCTTTGATGATTCAAACCCACTCTACGAGATGCAAGCACTGATGAAGAACAGGTTTCAAAAGATACCATAAAGATAGTCAAAATTCAGAACTCTTGAAGGAAAGTTGACTCACCACGTGTTGAGTTGACTAACGAAGCAGAAATACCAAAATCAAATGTTCCATAGCGTCGCAATGCTAGTTTTCCAAATGAATTTATTATAGTAAACCCCAGAGAAAGAATGTCCTTGGCATTAATCTCTCAAATCGAGCCCAAAAAAATTGATGAAGCTCTTCAAGATGATTCATGGGTCGAGGCAATAAAGGAAGAGTCTGACCAATTTGAAAGAAATCAAGTATGGACCCTTATCCAAAGGCCAACAAACTATTCGGTCATAGGTACAAAATAGGTCTGCAGGAACAAGTTAAATGAGAAAGGTAAAGTAGTTCGAAACAAAGCAAGGTTGGTGGTTAAGGTTACTACGAAGGTATAGATTACGACGAAACACTTTGTCCCTGTAGCAAGGTTAGACTCCATTCGTATTTTCTCAACTTTTGTTTCTTTCAAACTCTTTCAAATGGATGTTAAAAGTACTTTCTTAAATGGGTTTATCAAAGAGGAAGATTTTGTAAAACAACCCCCCGATTTTGAGAACCCTTCTTATCCTGATTATGCTTTCAAATTCTCAAAAGCTAAGGCTTGGTACGAAAATTGAGTACTTTTATGATCAAAAATAATTTTCAAAGAGGACAGATTGACACTACCCTTACTCAAAAGTTGGAGTCTAATATCTTAATTGTACAAATTTATGTTGAAAATATTATTTTTGGGAGCACTAACACCTCTCTGTGCGAGAATTTGCAGATCTTATGAAAAAAGAATTTGAAATGAGCCTCATGGGAGAACTTATGTTCTTCTCAGACTAAAAATCAAACAGTCGACTAACGGAACCTTCGTTAGCCAAAAAAAGTACACAAAGGAGCTAATAAAGAGAATGAAAAAGGGCAAGGCTTTTGGAACACCTATGAGCCCATCTACGTGTCTTGAAACAAATACTCCAGGAAAAGATGTAGATGAAAAGATGTATCAAGGAATGATTGGATTGTTGTTGTATCTAACTGTCAGTCGACCTGCATTATGTTTAGTGTATAATATGCAAGATTCCTGTCAGCACCCAAAAAATCCCACCTTACTGCCATCAAAAGAATTATCAAATATCTTATTGGGACGAAAAACTAAAGCTATGATATCCTCACTTCTCAAACTTTGATTTAATAGGATACTCAGATACTGACTATGCAGGTGACAAAACTGATCGAAAAAATACTAGTGGCACATGTCAAATATTAGGTGAATCTCTAATATCTTAGCAATGCAAAAAACAAACGTTTGTGGCTCTATCAACTACAGCATCAGAATATCTTGCTGTTGGGAACTGTAGTACTCAGTTACTTTGGACTATGCACCAGTTACTAGATTATAATCTGTCATGATTTTCTTCCTATTTTTTGAGATAATACAGTGCTGTTAGTCTCTCAAAATATACTGTGCAACATTCTAGGACAAAACATTTTGATGTCAAACATCAATTTATTAGAAATCATGTATAAAATGGACATTTCTTACTTGAGTTTATTCATATTGAAAACTACTAGCGATATTTTTACTAAGCCTCTCCTGGTGGAAAGATTTTGCCTTTTTAGAAATCAGTTGGGCATCCTTGATTTTGAAAATCTTTAATTTTTCTTTTGTATATTTATAATTCAATTCTTTATTTATCATTCTTTTCAATTCTTTATTTATCATTCTTACTTTTTTCTGTTCATAAATATAGTCTAAAATATTTCCTTTCCTTTTCTGATACCTGTCAAATCCCCAACCCCCCGACCTATCCTTTCAACAAGTCTCCTTGTTTCCCTAGAAACCCGTTCACTTCCCTCACAACTTCATTAAAACTCTCCCTTTTGACTCTCTCTTCTTCCTCTTCTCTCATTCTCAATGAATGTCACCAGATCCATGGCCTCTCTCACACCCCCTTCTGACTGTACTTCTAAAACACCAGATGCTCTCCGTCTCCCTTTCAGGATTCATCCATGGCAGACTCTCACACTCTTGTAGCCTCTCCTGTCACCAAGAAAAGGCCTTCAACAACAAAGAAAGGAGGATCGAAGAAGACTAAGGCGGAATGTTCAGAATCCCTGTCTCCTGAGGATATGCACAAGTTCTAGGGAGTGGATCAAAAGAGACGCTTCGAAGCCTTCGAAGCCTTTCAAAGTCGATATATTGTTCTTGGTCGAGTGATAAATCTGGATCTATTGGATAAAATTCAGTGTTGGGTAAGACCCATTTTTAAGGCTCAAAAACTATGCATGCTCTTAAGGTTACACGGTCTTGAATTTTATGAAGAACCTGGTCGTCTCTTTTATGCAAATCTCCATATCTCTAAAGATAGTGGAGAACTGGAAACCTTGGTTCTTGGAAATCAAATTATCATTAATGACTTCCTGTTTGAACGCGTGTTCTGCACTAAGTTTGCTGGCGTGATTCCGTACATGAACGGTACTTGGCCTGATGACATTGAAGTCTCGTCTGAAGAGGTAAAGGCTTTTATTGCTGAAGCAAATTGTGATATTTCTGAGCTTGCCCCTCTGTCTTTGTGTTTTGAGAGTAGAACTTTGGCTCACATGATTGCTACCAACCTAATTCCTATGAAAGGTTCTCTGAGCAGCATCGCTACAAGAGATGTCTTTGTCCTGTATTGCCTGCTAAAGACTATTGCATCAACTGGGCCACCTGAATTCGTAAAAACATGCTTGAAAGTGTTGAAGATACCAACCCCTCTGCCAACTTGCCTTGTGGCCTCGTCATTACCAGAATCCTGCAAGATTTTGTGGTTGATTTGTCACCCTATCGCATATGTGAGATCACTGGAACCTATGATACCCAGACATTTGGCAATATGGGATACGTCAAGGTTGAAGGTAAATGGTGTAAGAAGGACTCTATTAAAAGCAAGCTTAAGATCCCCAAAGTGTCCAAAGTACCAGCCAATTTTGCATCCCTGCTGCTGAAGGAAGCCAAAAAGATCAAGATTCGCTTGACTAACCTGGGGAATGGCATGATCACTTTGTAGGAATTCGTGAATAAATTGCTATAACTTGGGAAGGAAACCAGCTTCGATGTGGGGAAATTGAGGATTGCAATAGGTGGACCAAAGAAGGACAGACTCTCCTCATTGAACCTGCTATTCAAGAAAGTGAATTCCATTCAGAAGGAAGATGACTCTACCCAAAACAACCTTGTTGTCTCTGTTCAGACCTCATACACCAACTTCACGAGAAATGTGAAATGTTCCTATGATACTTTTTACAAGAACATGCATAATACTATAAAGTATTTCCTTGGCCCTCGTTGATTGTTGCTCTTGTTCCCTGAACCTGTTAAAACAAAACACTTATTTTTGCTGAGGGGTTTGTCCCCACTTAGACCCTTATTTGCCCTATATCAGTGGTACTTAATACCTCTGTAAAACTCCTTATGTCCTTTTAGCATGCTGCATGTTGCATTACTGCATTATATCTGTCTCTGTACTTTGCTGTATATCTGTGTTTTATGCCATCTCTTCCTTTTTAATCATATCAAAGGGGGAGAAAAATGGCTAGTCAAAATTAGTAACATCAGCTTCAAGGCAGGGGGAGCATTGGGAACACTAACTCAGGGGGAGCTTTAGTAAAGGGAAATCAACTACTTTCTCTGTCTAATATTGATCTTAAAATTTTCATTACCAAAAAGAGAGATTGTTAGCCTCCTGACAATACTAGTACTTTTGCTAATGACAATTGTTTGAAATTGTAGGAAATGATCAAAAAAGAAAGCCATCCAGTTGGACAATCGAGACAATGTAAAACAGACGAGCAAAAGGAAGATATCAATGAGATCAAGGCTAGTTTTACCAGTTAAGGAAATTATGATATTAACTCTTCGATCAAGGAGCACTGCAAGGGAACTAGAATATTGTCGTATGCTCACCAAGATCGATGGAGAAATTCAAGGAACAAGAGAAGGAAGAAAGCAACACAAGTTTGGAAGGATAATGAAGAAAAGGAAGAAGAATGAAGACTCATAGCCAATACACGGACATATCTAATATGGACGTAAAA
>JBDJHY010140944.1:0-13200 GCA_039654485.1 Withania somnifera | reverse complement strand
ACAAACTAAACAAAAAGCTTGGCTAAGACTAAAGAACTGACAAAGTCCAAAGATTTACAGGCCAGTTGGTATGGGCATAATTTAGCCAACTATATAACCAGAATAAACATCAAGATTTGAGAATAGTAACAGGATCTGATAGCCTATCAAATTCCTCTTTATCCAAACACCACTGCACGAGGGATTTGCCAGACTTCACTTAGTGGTGTCAACTATGTATGGAGATCAGCTTTCAAAAGCATCTTTGATATTGTATGGCATTACCCAACTTGGACCAAATATAGCATAAAACATACACGAAACGTCTGATGCAATGAGGCAGTGAAGAAAAAGGTGTGTAAGATTCAGAATGTATTAAACACATATAACACCTGTTGGCCAGTTGAAACTTTTTTTTACTGAGATTGTCTTGTGTAATTGTGTTAGGCATGCTTCATTCAGGGATAACCAACTATAATAGGAGAACTTTACAGGCATTTTAGTCCACTATATAACTTTTCAAGTCCATCTGTCGATGATTTCATTTGATGAGTATTAGCACCCTTTACAGATACAAATTATTAATTAATCTCAATTTCAAAAATAAATTTCTTTTTTGTTCTTTGACTATCACTTTATCAGCAGTACAACATCTTAAATCAGTTTTCTTCATCCACGTTTTAGTTTTTCTGGTTTAGGCATCTGCAGGAGGCATCTCTCCAACCTCTTCGATCGAGATTTGCTAAGGGGATGTTAAAATAGTTATTATGCTTTATGAGGCTAGTATAGTCTTTTTCTTATTTAGTATTTTCCTTACTTAGTTTAGTCTAGCCTATATATATGCTCTTTGTATTGTTTTAGGGTTTAAGGCTTTTCATTCTACTCTTAGTCTCCATTCTTTTGTATTCTTCTCTTTTTTCCATTTCTCTTTTCAAACAATTGTATTTGCATTCTTTATTTAATGTTGTCACGGTAGAGTAGAAATACTGAGCCAATCTTGGCTAAAGGAATAAGCTCAAGAATTAAAAATTATTGGATTTATCCGTTGTGGTTTTTTCAACATGGAAAAAAAATTAGTGAACGAACAATATAGTTTAGACAAGAGATGAATAATTTGACTCAATTATTCATGATCTGCAGGCTTGCTTGAACAAGAAGATTGAGATGTCTGATGCTCAATCATTAAGTATTGGAGATAATGTCCATCTTGTGGAGAAAAAGAGAGAAATCAATCATTCAACAATATTTCTGAGAAGAGTACACTAGTATCCTCAGAGAATTAGATAACACTATATGTGAAGACTTTAGTGTAAGTATATGGAAATGGAAGGATTTAGTAATTTTAATTTTGGAGTGCCTTGGATCTAACTCCATTATTTTTTATGTTATTTTTAAATGGTTACATCGATTTACTCGAACTAATGGAGGAGTCCATAATTAAAGAAAAAATAATTACATTATTGAGATTGTCATGTCAGAAAGAAATAATTACATTTTCACCTAAACACCAAGAAGTGCAGTAGACTATACTGTTCAGTTGGCCTAATTTTATTTCTACCTCCACTCCTGAGGCAGAACTTCAAACTTGATGTAAAATTTGGAGTATAATTTATACGTTTGAGATAGAGAAATAAAAAAGTTGCCTTGTGACATTATTTTTAGATGCTTGTTGTGAAGCAATCCAACTTTGCTACTTACATTTATTTATATTTTCTTGTTATTATTTCTATAGTTATTTTTGTTTTTCTAGAAAGATGAGCATAAAAGCAAAACTATTGGAGGTATGCAAAAGTGATTAAGATGAATGAAACTAAGTGCAAGGTGCCCACATAAAGAATTACTTTGTTGGAGGAAGTCTGAGTATCCCAAATCATGAGCAACTAATTCTTCACCTTTTGTCTATTTAGGAAGTTTCTTTTGCCATTCTATAATTTATGGGTAAAAATGAAACCATCTCTAGTTTATCGTACTTGACTCTCTTATAGGTGATATTAATGCTTTCAAGTTAATTATAAATATCAGCACTTAATAATATAGGTACGAGGTTAACTTGGGTAGACGACTAGAGGTTTGAAAGTTCATACTATAATAGCACCCTTGTTAATCATAAATAAGGTAGTGGTTTAACACCATAAGAAGGTGTTGGAATAATGTGATTACATGTAATAACATTGAAGGTTAATTTTTAAAAAATTATTATTTTTCCTTTCCAATAGTGTTTTTTTTGGGTCACATTTGATCTATCTGCATGGTTAGTTTTAAAATTGAATCGAAAAGTTGCAAGTTTTGAGAAATTTTCAATTTTAGAAACTTTTAAATTGAAATAGTTGACTTTAGTCAACATATGGAGTTTTGAGTTTTGAAATGAACTTTCATTAGTTCCATCAAATCTGTAATGTTGAATTTGAGTTTTCTCTTCACGAACACACTAGGTTGGCCTTATTTGCATAGAAGTTTAAGGTTGGGTCTGTTTACTTGAATGCACTGGGTTGGCAGTGCATAAAACCCCAAAAATGTGTTTTCTTTCTCGTTCTCCTTTGTTAAACCTTACAAAACTCAATTTGGGTGATTTAAAAAGAGGGTTTTCAAAGAAAATACTTGGGTAAGCCTTTTTCATCATTGATGCATCATTTTTCCGGATATAAATAAACTTTGTATTTTTAAATTAAAAATTGAGAGTTTTGCCATAAACTTTTATTTTGAGTTTTCGAGATTTTGAGGGTGACTTTCAAGTTGGTCTTTTATAATATTTCATGGGTGAGTTCCTAAAATCACAAGTAATATTTTTTCAAGAAAAATTTTAAATTTACCATTGACCCTCGTTTTTTACTTTTGGGTGGGGCGATTTTGGCTTGATTTTGAAAATAACAATATGGGTGTCATTGTTTATATTTTTCATGTGTAGTCTATTTTTATTAGATTTTATGAATTAGAAGGCTCGACATAAAGGGAAGGCCCGACTTGATCATTTTCTTTGCTTTTAAGGCAAGTAGAGATTTTGACTCTCTCACAAAGTGTCTTAAGCTATTATGTGCTATTTTAATTGGAAGTAATGAAAAATATTTAAGTGGTTTCGTATAGGTGAGGTGACGAGTATTCATTTGCACGCTAGAGTCAAGCATATAGGGTTAAAACTAAGAAATAAAAATAATCATAAATTACTATTATTTGACTCCTCTATTGAGTTGAGACTTATGTGGCCTTTGTGATACCCTTGAAATATTATTTATTTTTAATTGATTTTCTACTTAAATTATGTCCATGAATGATTTTGGTTGATCTAAAGAGATGCTTTATTTGATTATTTGCTTGTGTGAGGGACTTATGATTTACTTATCGTGGTAGTTTTTTAATGATTTTATGCCCTTGGATGAATTTAGTTGGATCGATATAATTCATTTTGATGTTATGCCCATGAGTGGCCTTGTTGGTTTATGGTATGTAATTGTTGTTTCCTTGAGATATGACATAGAAAGTCAAGGGACAAAGTGTGCTTCCTAGCATTGTCTTGACATTTAATATAATGTGAATAGGTCAGGGCTGATGTGCGATTCCTAGTATGGTCATGATATTGATATATGACTCAAAAATCTAGGGATGATGTGCAATACCCATCATGGTCATGATATTTATATATGATTTAAAAGTCCCGGGCTAATATGCGATTTAGAGCAGATCATAATGTTAATATATAATTCAAAAGGCAAGGCTCAATATGTGATTCCCGACATTGTCATAATACTAAGTTTTTAGAGCAAGGAATAGTGTGTTATCCCCAGTATTGTTATGATATATTTGTCAGGATAGATGGTTATGACATACTTTGGTTTATTATTTCAGAACCCACCTTATAAGTTTATTCATAAGTTTATTCCTTTATATCATTAGATGTACCCTTCCTATCATGGGTAGACTTGTGTACTTGGAACGAATAGGGATGTTTAGGACCTCTTATACAAGTTAGTGGTCTAATAAGTTAGGTTTTCCTATAAATTGTGACTTAATTCGAGAAGAGAGACATGCACTTGAATAGACCAGCGATAAAAACTTGATGATAATGCATTAGTTCACAAGATGATCCTTTTACCTTATCATACCCATTTAGAATCATTTCTACAAGTTCTTTTCTTAATTTTGTCATATGTACCCTTTTGGGGTTAGACTTACATATTGGGGAGTGAGTGGAGCACTAAATGATGATATAGACTGGTTTTACATAAGTTATACACCAATTTATGAGATAGTTATGTATTAATTATGAGTTATGGTACTTATGTTGGTCTAGTCATTTTAAAATCTATCCTATAAGTCTGTTTCTTGATAGCGTCTAATGTACCCTTTCTATTGCGGGTGAAATTATATGTGTTAGACATTAGACTCTAAGTAGAGTTCCTTTTACCTTAACTATTACTTTAAGTATCCTTTCCAAAAGTCCATTTCTTAATTGCGTCGGATTTATCCTTTCTACTATCGGTGAACTCGTGTATTGAGAATTGATATGAGTGATGATAGACTCCCTCAGCGAGCCTATAGTTAATTGATGGGATATGAGTTGTATGTTGACTCGACTAGAGAGACCTATACTTGGATAGACCGAGGATGAGATCTTGATACTTGTAATTTGTTCTTGATTGTAGATATCTTAATATTTTGTTACATATTTATTAAGATGTCTGATAAGGCGATATTTATTAGATTATTATTGTTTCTTTCTGCTGAGTAACTAGTTTTATTTATTGTTATCCCGTGCATCCTATATCTATCATTATAAACAGTTGGATTATAATTTTTATTGCATCTCGGTGTTATAGGAGAATTATGGTTGGGGTGTCAGGGTAGTGGTGCTCATCAACACTTTATTTTAGATCTATCCAGGGATACATGTTGAGTACCTGTTATTTTATTTTGGTGCTTATTCCCTTGATTTCTACACTTGTGTAGGTCCTAAGCCCAGAGTTTCTTGATTTGTCATTTCTCAGATCACAGTCTGAGGTCAATTTGGAAAGTTCTAGAGGTAGCTACTTGTACTCCAACATGCACCATTGATTTTCTATTTCTATGTATTTATTTCTATTTTATTAAATATTTGGTGGCATTTGAGACTATTATGTTGTATCATATTTGTATTTCTTATTAGCGACTTGAACACGGTGACTCTAATTTTTGGGCAGTTTATAGTTATATTATACCTTATTTTCTTCTTGATGACTAATTATTTTCTACATTTACCCTTTATAGATGTTGTTAGTCTAACTTGATCCGTGGGTTGGGACATGTATCATTATGATTAGATTTTAGATCATGACAAGTTTATTTTAGAGCACTAAGTTTATAGGGCTTACATATGTACAAGTTAAAGCTTAGTAGAGTCTAGTGGATTGGTGCGAAGACATTTGTTATTTATCTTCGAGAGGCTATATAATTTTTAGAAAATGTTCCCTTTATTTTTTTACTTTTATCGAGCATTGTTTGTCCGCCTGGATTTTAATCCCATGTTCGTTTTTATCTATGTCACTTGCAAATGGGATTTCATTGTATGATTTTAATGTGCAACTTGGCACCAAGGAGGAAGTAGCGAACTTATGGAAAGGATATGCATCTTGGCGTGGACTATTTTGTGACTTATAGATCGATTAATTAAGGTCGTGGTTCGACGATATATTTTTAAGGGAAAATGGTTTGAGGAACCTTGTGAATGCCTTGTCTTCTACGGTTAGTTGTTCGACAACAAAAATGGTACATATTTGTCATACTCTGTATAGAAAATGTTTATTAGTTGGGAACGGTGTAACAAAAAGAGAATGGTTGGGTAATGTGCATTGTAACTTTAACATTTGGGGTTTGTCATATCATGAGTGGGTTTCTTAGTGTATTATAGGTTGGTGCTGCTTTAACCAAGGTTAGAGTCCATACTAATCACCCGAGTGAGTACATCAATGAGGATTTATTAGTTTGTTATGGAATTATCACTGATATAAGGAATGATCAAAGTTGTGGAGTGCCAACCTATTGAATAAAAGAACGACAAGTATGGTAACTTATGGGAAAGCATTTTTATATTGATTTTTGAGGTGGTTTGACTACTTCGGGATTTATTTGAGGATAATTTGAATGGTTTCAACTTTATAAGACGATGGTCATTGCGTGCATGTATTTATTTGGCTAGGTCATGATAGTTGTTTAGGTTCATCTGGTTAGTCATAATAGTCTATGTCACCGAGAAATTATTTCATTTATGAGATCGGAGTCATCTGTAGAGATCATTACTATGATTTTTTGGGTAGGAAGAGGTGGAGACCTCAGATGCAGTGATTACAAGTATTTTTCAATATGCCATCAACCTACATCCATATTATTTGATCATATATCTACCGATTCATATATATCTACATATATTCTGCTAACTATGATATGATGAGTGATTTTCTACCGCCTATTCATATTTCTACAACTGTAGGTGATTCTTTACTGGTGGATCGGGTGTACCGATCTCGTGTTATTTCTATATTGGGGTATGATAGTTGGGAAGATATGATTATCTTAGATATTGTAGATCTCAATGTCATCTTGGGTATGGATTGTGTTTTCCCTTATCGTGTAGTCTTGAATCATTATGTCAAGACTGTCACTCTAGATATGTCTAGTATTCTAAAGATAGAGTGAAAGAGTTCTTGTGGCTCCTATAATAGTAGGGTGATCTCCTTCCTTTGTGCCCAAAGATTGATTAAGAGAGGTTATTTCTCTTATTTGGATTTTATTCGTGTTACTAGTGTTGATACTCTTTCTTTAGAGTTGGTTTTGGTGGTATATGGGTTTTTAGATGTTTTTCCTACTGATCTTCTAGGTGTTCCTCTTGATAAAGATATCAACTTTGGTATTAATTTAGAGCCAAGTGATAATCCTATTTCTATTCCTCTATATGATATGGCCTTAGCTGAGTTGAAAGAAATAAAAGGGCAACTACTAGACTTTCTTGATAAGAGTTTTATTATAACGAGTGTATCACGTTGGTGTGCTCCTATTTTGTTCAATAAAGAAAAGGATAAGTCTTTGAGGATATATATTGACTATGGTCCATTAATAATAAGTATTCCCTTTCTCAGATCGATTATTTGTTTGACCATTTGTAGGGCAGCACAACATTTTTCAAGATTGACTTAAGGCAAGCTATCATCAGTTGAAGATTATGGCTTTATATATCTTTAATACATCTTTAAGGAAATGTATGGCCATTATGAGTTTTTGGTGAGGTCATTTGGCTTGACTAATGTCCCAACAACGTCATAGACTTTATGAATGGGGTATCTTAACCTTATCTTGATTTATTTGTGATTGTCTTTATTGATGACATTTTGGTATATTTAAGGAGTGAGATGGACCATGTACAACATTTGAGGATTGTGCTTTGGAGGTTGAGAGAGGAGAAGTTATATGCCAAAATTTTAAACTATGACTTTTTTTGGGCATGTGGTGTCCAAGCAAGGTATTATGGTCTATCCGGTCAAGATTGAGGCACCTAGTGTTTGGTTTAAGCATACTTCTCTCACTGAGATCTATAGTTTTGTTGTCTTAGTTGGCTATTACCGGTATTTACTCAGGATTTTCTTTGATTACAGTCCATTTAACTCGATTGACTTAGAAAAATATGGTATTTATGTGGTATGACGAGTGTGAGGAGTGTTTTCAGAGGCTTAAGCCCTTATTAACTTCAACTCTAATTTTGACTTTGCCTATTGAGGGTGAGCATTTACCGTATTTTTTAATGCTTCTGAATTGTCTTTGGGGGATTTTTTATGCAGAAAGGTGAAGTGATAGCTTATGCTTCTAGATAATTGAATACTTATAAGGAGAATTACCCCACCCATGATTTAGAGTTGGCAGTCATTATGTTATTTTGAAGTTGTGGTGCTATTACTTTTGAGGTTCATTGTGAGGAATTCACGGATCGTAGGAGTCTTCAGTACATCTTTAATCAAAGATATCTAAATTTGAGGTAGCAAGATTTTTTAGGCCTATTCTTCCATTGCAGCCACTTTGACTCAATAGACTTAGAAAAATATGGTGTTTAAGTGGTTTGACGAGTGTCAATAGATTTTCCTGAGGCTTAAGGCCTTATTAACTTCGACTCCAGTTTTGTACTTTACCTATTAAGGGTGAGCCTTTTGTCCTATTATTTAAATACTTATAGAGTTGTCTTGGGTGGAGTTTTGTTGAAGATAGGTAAGGTGATAACATATGGTTCTAGAAAGTTGAAGACTTATGAGGAGAATTATCCCACACATTATTTAGAGATGGCAGTCGTTGTATTGTTTTGACGTTATGGCACCAATATTTGTATGAGGTTCATTTTGGGTATCTATGAATCATAGGAGCCTTCAGTACATATTTAGTCATAGAGATCTAAATTCGAGGTAGCAATAGTGGATTAAGATGCTAAAAGACTATGCTATGACAATTTGGTACTGCCCGAAAAGTGAATGTAGTAACTGATGCTTTGAGTAAAAAATTAGCTAGTATGGGTAGTCTTATTTTGATTCAGGCAGAGGCATAACTTTTATCCAGAGATGTTCATAATTATGCTAATAGCTTAGTTAGTTTGGAGATTTCAGATCATAGTGTCATTCTTGCTTTGTGGAGGCCCAATTTTCCTTGATGGAATAGATTAGGGAGAAACAGTTTAGATGAGAAGTTGTGCCTTATTCAAGACAAAGACTTGAGAGGTGAGATAAAGGAGGCAATACTTGATTCCAAAGGTGTATTAACGATTGGTAATAGGATTGGTGTGCCTAAAGTTGGTGACTTAACTAGTTTAATAATGAGAGAGGCATATTTTTCGAGATATTTTATCCATCCAGAGGCAATAAAGGTGTATCATGGCTTGAGACAACACTACTAGTAGTGTGGCATGAAGAGGGATATAGTTGAGTTTGTGACTAGATGATTAATTATTAGAGGGTTAAATTTGTACACCAGCGACCTAGTGGACTATCTTGGAAGTGGGAGCATATCACCATGGATTTCGTAGTGGGTTTACCTACCACCATGGGTGGTTTTGACTATATTTGAGGGTTTGTGGATTAATTGACTAAATCTGTCCATGTCATTTCGATCAAAGTGAACTATGCAGCTGAGAAATTAACCGATATCTACACTAGTCAGATTGTCCGTACATGATGTTCCAATATTTATCATTTCTGAACAAGGTTCATTATTCACATTGCACTTTTGGAAAAATATACAACATGGTTTGGGTACTCATTTAAACATGAGTACAGTTTTTCATCCTCAGATCGATGGTCAATCCTAGTGGATAATTCAAGTATTAGAGGATATGCTTCGAACCAGTGTTGTTCATTTTGGAGGTCGTTGGGACAAACATTTGACATTGGCAAAGTTTGCATATAATAATAGTTATCACTTGAGAATTCATATGAATCTTTTTAAGGATTTGTATGGTAGCAGATGTGGATCTTTGATTGGTTGGTTTAATACCTTTGAGGTAAGAGCAGTTTATATAAGTTTATTTTTTATGCTATGAAGAAGGTTCAGGTCATCCAGAGTATATTGTTAACAACCCAAAAGTACGAAAAAGAGTTATGATGATAGGCAGGTTCAAGCCTTAATCTTCATGGAGGGCGATCGTGTCTTGTGTAAAGTATCACATATGACGAGTGTGATGAGGTTTGAAAAGAATTGCAAGCTTAACCCTTAGTTTATTGTCCCATTTGAGATTCTGAAGTGTGTTAGGGAGGCGTCTTATGAGTTGTCTTTTCCACCTAGTTTATTAGTGGCGTATCTCGTTTTTCATATTTTCATGCTTCGAAAGTACATTCCTAATGATTCTCATGTGATTTTTACTTTCATGATTTTGAATCTAGATTTGACCTATAAGGAGGAGTCTGTGGCTATATTAGACATGCAGGTAAAAAAGTTGAGGACTAAGGAGATAGTTTAGTGAAAGTTCAGTGAAAGCATCATCCAATTTCAAAGGCTACTTTGAGATTAAGCCTGATATGCTTTCCAAATATCCATAATTTTTTTAGGCTTTAGGTAATTTCTGTTTTTTTATATTCGAGGAAAAACATGATTTTTAATGTGGTTAATGTAATGACCCTGAAGGATATATTTATTAAAAGTCACCATTTTAGCCTTCTCGGTAGTTGCTTTGGGTCATATTTCATCATTTGTGTGGTTAGTTTTGAAACCAAAGCAAAATGTTGGCAAGTTTTGAGAATTTTTAATTTTGAAAGCTTTCTAATTGAAACAGTTGACTTTAGACAATATTTGAAGTTTCGAATCTTGAAATAGAAATTCATTAACTCTATTAGCTTCAAAATATGAAAATTGATCTAGAAGGACTTTCGTTTTAAATTTTGAACTTTTCATGGTGATTTTAACTCATTAGACGAGATAAATTGAGTTTTAAGGTCAAAAATTTAATTTGGTCAATATTTAATGATTGTGCAATTGTATTAGAATTTCATCGATACCGTTAGATATAATTTTTGACTTAGGAGAGTGTTTGGATCGGATAGTTTTTACAAAAATCCCCGGATATTTTATTTACTTGGCAAAGTTCATATTTTTATTTATCTTGACAGATATTGAATTGGGGAGACCTTGGACTACCATTTTATTGATTTCGTTGGTCCCAAAATGTTAGATTTAGTGGGGTGGCATATATGATTAATGTGCATGAGATTCTAAACGAATCTGGAGGGTCAATTTAGAGTTTTTAACTATGAGTATTGTTGTTATCATCTGGTGCAAGTGCTTTCCTCTTCGCGAATGCACTGGGTTGGCCCTGTTTACATAGACGGTTTTGGGTTGTATCTGCTTACTCTTCTCAAACTAACTAGATTGGCTGCATTCGCATACAATTAAATCCCTGATGTGAATAAAATTCAAAAACATGTTTTCTTTCTCATTCTCTATTGTTAAACCTTACAAATTCAACTTGGGTGATTTCAAAAGATGATTTTCTTTGAAACCCTTAGATAAGACTTTTTCATCACTGATGCATCAGTTTTCCTTGATTTATTCATAAATTTAACATCAAAACCTTGAATTTTCAAATCCAAACTTGGTAGTTTTGCCATGAATTTTATTTTGAGGTTTTGAGCTTTTGAGGTGATATTCAACTCGATTTTTAATACGATTTTATTGGATGAGTTTCTAAAACCATGGGTAACGTATTTTTTTTAAAAAAAATCTAAATTTATCCTTGATCCTCTATTTTAATTTTTAGGGGCAATTTTAGACCCTATTTTGAAAATAACAATATGGATGTCATTGTTCTTATTTTTTCATGTTTAATTCATAGTTGATTAAATTTCAAGGATTTGAGGGCTCAACATAAAGAGAAGGCCCTAGTTTTATCATTTTCTTTGCTTTTAAGACAAGTGGAGGTTTTGATTCTCTTACAAACTGTCTTAAGCTATTGTGAATTAGTTTCTTATAATTAGGAGTAATAAAAATATTCAGGGTCATCCTTGTGGATGAAATGACGATTATTCACTTGAAAACTATTGTCAAGCATGTTGGGTTAAAACTAAAGAATAAAAACAATTATTGATTATTTAACTCCTCTGAGTTAAGGTTTATGTGGCCTTTGTGATTTTCGTGAAATGTTATTTATTTTTGATTGATTCCTTACTTGAGATTATACATGTGATTTTTTCTAATTTATTTGAAGTGACGCTTTTTTTGATTATTTTTCCGTGTGAGGACTTTATTAATTTACTTATCGTGTTTGTTCCTTTAATGATTTATGCCCTTGAGTGACTTTGATTGAATTGATAAATTCTTATTGATGCTATGTCCATGAGTGACCTTTTTGGTCTATGGTATGTATTTTTTATCTCCTTGAGATATGATATGAAAATCAAGGGGCCAAAGTGTGATTTTTGGCATTGTCTTGACATTGAATTTATAATGTGAAAAGGGCAGGGCTAATGTGCAATTCCTAACATGGTTACGATGTTTATATATGATTCAAAAGGCTAGGGTTGATGTGTAATTTTGTAGCATGCTCATGATACTGATATATGATTCAAAAAGTCTGCGCTAATGTGTGATTCCTAGCATGGTCATGATGTTGATATATGATTCAAAAGGCAAGGGCCGATGTGTGATTTTCAGCATTGCCATAATACTAAATTTTGAGATGAAAGAAAGGAGCAACGTGTTATTCCCGATATTTCTATGATACATTTATATAAGGGTTAGAATATAAGGTTATGATAGTATGGATACGGTTTTAGTTAAGTCTATTCTTTTAGTACCCACCTTACAAGTCTATTAAAAAAAGGGTTAGATGAACCCTTCTTATCGCGGGTAGGTTTGTGTGTTGGAAACTGATAGGGGTGAAAAAAACTCCTTATCTAAGTTAGCATTATAACGAATGAAATTTTTCCACAAGTCATGGATTAACTCGAAAAGAAAGACCTGTACTTGAATAGACCAATGATAGATACTTGATGATAATGGATCGGTTCACAAAATGATCCTTTTACCTTAGCTTACCCATTTAAAATCCTTCCCACAAGTTCTTTTTACTACATTAGATGTACTCTTTCTAACGTGATTGGACTTGTGTATTGGAGTCTGTGAAGCGCTAAAGGATGGTATTAACTAATTTTACATGATGGTTGTACATTGGCTTATGAGATAGTTATGTATTGATTATGAATTACAGTATTGATGTTAGTCCAGTACTTTCAAAATCTATCTCAAAAGTTCATTTCTCGGAAGCATCGTATATATCCTTTCTATCACGGGTGGACTTTTGTGTTAGAGGACAATATGGATGTTAACATAGGTAGAGTTTTTTTCAGCTTAGTCTATTTCTTTTAGAATCATATCTATGAGTTCATTTCTCAATTGCGTTAGATATACCCTTCCTACCGCGAGCCAACTCGTGTATTGGGAACTAATATGAGTGATGATGGATTCCCTCCACTAGCCTATGGTATGACTAGTGAGATTTTCCTACAAGTTTTAAGTTAACTCAACTACAGAGTCCTACACTTGGGATAGGACAAGGATGTGATCTTTATACTTGTGATTTATTTTTTATTCCAGATATCTTAATAATTTTGTTACATATCTGTTGAGATGTCTGATGAGGCAATATTGGTATTTTATTATGATGATAGTCCACAAGACTTTTAATACTTCATTAGTTGGTTTTATGTCATTATTGTTGATTTGTGTTGACTA
>JBDJHY010140934.1:0-13200 GCA_039654485.1 Withania somnifera | reverse complement strand
CACGTCACGCGCAACGTATTGCTCATGCTTGACTGTGCACCGTGCTGCTCACGCCCTGCCTGGAACTGTTTTTGATCTTCGTGTGCATGCACCCCAAACTCATCTTGTATTAAGAATATATTCTAAAAATTCTCCTATTAGTTAGGAAACACTACGAGGATGGAAACTTTATCCGTTTTTTACGATACGAGTTTCGCTACATATATTTTGGGATGGAATTCTTAGCTCGTAAATTCTGGGGCGTACATTTTCTTAAGAATCTAGTGGAGTTTTAGGAAGCCAAATTACTTATATCTCATCACTGAGATTGACACTTGTTCTAGACAATAGAATAAGGACACATTGAAAATAATTTGAATGATTAAGAATATGAATGTCCTTTATTTAAGGTCATCAATTACTTTATCAAGAACAACTTGTTACTTCTAGTTTTTTAAGCATAAAATATCTCTAAATCTTTTCACAATGTCCAATTATGTGTCTCATTTAGTTCATTATTGCAGGTAATGTCATCAACCCATTGTTTCATATGTTCACAAAATTTTGGTGCTCGATATTTCAACTTTTTTAGTCATAAACTTGGATTTCTGAGCAACTAAAATGGAAAGATGCATATTTTCACAAACAGTAGGTCTTTCATATCTCTTTTTCATATGTTGTTATTACTCTCATTTAAATATACAATCTTACTCATATTTACCTTCATAAGAAATTCCTTTATAGGTACCAAGGCTTTGATACCTCTTTCTCATGATTTCTATGCATTATTGATATGAGGGGAGCTACATTATCTTTTGTAATCCTTTGTGTTGATTTTAATTTTAGAGTAAATCCTAACCAACTCATAGAACCCTAGATAGTGACTCGGTCATAGCCCACAGAGTTTACAAAATCTGTTAAGTCTTAATCCTTCATAGAGTCACCTCAACCGACCTAGTAGAACTTGGCATGATAAATTTTTATATAATTTTTGGAATGGACTTGTTGTATTCTATTTTATGAAAAAATCAACTACAAAACTAGAGTAATAAAATTTTAATTTCCTCTTAAGTCAATCTTAGAGTAGAACGATAGTTTGGTAGTTCCTAAAGATCACTTTATTCTTACCTTAAGGCCAAAAATGATTGCGACGGGTTGTATTTACCATTTAGTTAAGATCAACGATTTCGAGTTTGGGACCTCACCTCCTTGGTCACTCCCAATTGTGAATAAGTTTCCAGAAGTCTTCCCCAAGGAACAACTATAGTGGACTTGAAGGTTATTTTTGGCAATTCTAGTAAAATTATCATTTTTTCCTTTTCGACAGTTGTCTTGAGTTATATTTGGTATATTCATTTGATCAGTTTTGGAACCAAAGAAAAAAGGTTATAAGTTTTGAGAAATTTTTAGTTTTGGAAGCCTTTGATTTGAAATAGTTGACTTTAGTAAACATTTGGAGTTTATGTCTAAAAATGGAGTTCTGTTATCCTATTTGATGAGCCAAAGTTTGACTTTGGTCAATACTTGATGATTGGGTGTTCACATTAGAATTATGTTGATTTTATTGGATTTAAAAGGTCATCTTCTTTATAGAAGTAGGTTTAGTTAGTATTCCAGAGGTTTTGAGTGCATATTGATATTTAGACTAAAGTTTATATTTTATTGACCATGGAAGTTATCAAGTTGATGAGACCTTGAATTTCTATCTTAATTATTCCATTGGGTCTAGAATATCATTTACACTCAAAATTCATATATGATTTGTACATACGGGGTTCCAACGAGTCCCAAAAGTCTATTTGAAAAATAGAGCCTTGAAGCCAAAGTTGTCGTCAGTTGGCCGTATGGATATCATACAAGCCCTATGGAAGCTTCATATAGGCCGTGCTTGGGCCATACTACCCATATAACCTGCCTTACCTGGTAACCTGAGATGTTTTTCCATATTTTAATAAGGGTAATATAGTTTTTTTATAGGGTTATAATCTAATATATATGTTTAAAAAGATAATTTATTTTTCTATATTTTTGGGAAAAGAGTTGGTGATTAAGTTTTTAAAGAATTGAACTCTTGGTAAGATTTTTCATTTAGTTACTTCGAGTTATGAACATGGCTTTACCTTTATTTCTTGATTTTGGTGATATTTGCTTTGGGGTTTTGAGACCCAAACTTTTAATTGATAAATTGGAATTTTGATTGTCAAATGGAACTTGATTTTGGATGAAACTTGATATTTGAACTCCCCAAAGTATGGGTAACTTGAGTTTCATAAAAATACTTGTATTTTGAAAAGTTTTTTTGAACTTGAATTTTTTGAGAATTTTTTTTATCTAATTTAAAATACATAAAATATGGGTATTGTTCGGTAAATTGTTTTATGAAAAATCCATATTTGACTAGATTTTTTAGATTTGGAGGTTGTACGTTTAACGAAGGCTCATGTTGATTATTTTCTCAGATTTTAAGGCAAGTGGAGAGTCTTCACTCTGTAAGTGAGTGTCCTAGGTGTATATATTTTGATTTCTTGAAATAGGGAGTAATGGGGATACTTGGAGGTATCCGTATGGGTGAAGCGATGAGTATTCATCTGGATATTAAAGTCAAGCATGCAGGGTTTAAAACAAAGGAATAAAAATAACTATGAATTTAGTGATTTTTTGATGCCCCATTGAGTTAATTTATTTATGAGGCCTTGAGATACCTAAATATGGATTATTTGTACTTCATTGCCTCCTTGATTTGATGTCCTTGAGTGGCCTTGGATTAAATGATATGATTCCTATTTATTGTTGCTCCCATGAATGGGCTTGTGACTTATTAAGTGATATAGTCTCTTTTTCCATGATTTATGCATGATATTTTTTATTTACTATTGTATATTGATCATTGACATGGAACATGGTTATGGGACACATGATTTGAAAGGAAATGGCTAATGTGTGACTCCTAGCACTGTCGTGATATATAATAAAAAAAAGAAAAAGAGGAATATGAAATGAAAGGAAATGTCCAATGTGTGATTCTAGGTATTCTCATGATATTGAGATGTTATATAAAAGACCAAGACCGAAGTGCTATTCTTGATATGTTTATGATATTGATTTATGATATAAAAGGTACGGACCAATGTGTGACTCCTGGCATTGTCATAATATTGATATAGGATATAAAATCAAGGACCAATGTGTGATTCTTGGTATTTCTAACGTAGACCTGTTCCGGCCGAGGAGAACAGGCCATTCAACAGGGATATTCTGAAATTGCAGAGGCTTGGTTACACAAGCAAACATACATCTCAGCATGGTATTACATCCTAAATACATTGAATTATGTAGATCATTGATTTCATATTTTGTGAGCATGTTTTATATGAATTACCTAATACATTTATTTGATATCCTTATTTGTTTTCCCCACTTATTTTGTTGTTGAATGATATTATGAGCCCAAGATGGCCGATTATGATGGGATTTTAGGACTACATCTTAGTCTCAATTAGGTGAGATGTGTATATTATCTTGAAAAATAAAATGAAAAGCCTTCTAAATGTGATGACATATGCCATTATTGATAATGTTAAAATGGATAAAATGGTCTTAGAAGTATCAATATCATGATGTTGTTTGTGACTTTATTTTGATATAGATTTAGTTAAGATTGATTTCTCTGATTATTTGATTCATTATTGGTTTTTTTTGAGTAGTTAGTTTACTATTATCATCCCCTGTGTCCTGTATCTATCATTTATTATTATGATTATTATACACTACTGGATTATGACTTACAACTTGGTGTTTGGGAGGGTTGTGGTTGGTTTGATGGGTTAATTGATGCTCATCACCACTTTATTTTAAATCCACACTAGGGATACTTGTTGAGCACCCATTGATTTAATTTTGTACTCACACTCTTGTTTTCTATACTTCTGTAGGTATAGAGCCCAACACATCTTGATTTTTTCTCCCATATCAAGTTTGAAGTTTGAGATTTAGAGAGTTGAGGTAGCTTCCCTTTTCATCCAGTAGATGCCATAAACCCTTATCTTTTTGTCTTAAGTCCTACTTTAAAAATTTTGAGATATTTGAGACATATGTATTTTCGTCTTTGTATTACTTAGTATTTATAGAGTTGTATATAGTGACACTAGTTTTAGGATTGTTTATTAATTGGATTTTTATTTTAAACTTTGTTTCTTCGCATAGACTCTTTTTTTCTGCGTTTACCCTTATAGTATTGTATAAGCTTACCTGTCTAGGTAGGTTGAGATAGGTGTCATCACAACTTGGGATTTTAGGTCATGAAAAGTTGATATCAGAGCTTTAGGTTCGTAGGTCTCATAGTGTACGAGCCAAAATTTAGTGAAATGTCATGGATCAAAAAAGAGAAATTGGTTACTTATTTTTTAGAGTCTATGGAACTTTTAGGAACACTTGTCTTTCATTCTCTTATTCCTATCTTTCATGATTTTTCCTTTTAGGTTTTGAGACTTGGTTTGTTCATTGATAGATAACGAGGACTAGATATGTTGCTAGAGAGGAGCCTAACCCTGCAGCAATTGATGAGGTACAACTTAGAGGTAGAGGCCGGAAATGATCCCAAGGATAAGTCCAATGTAGAGTTCAAGGTTCCATAGCAGTGAGGGTACAGATAAGAGGGGCTTTCCCCGAGCTTGAGGTTCTTTTTGAGGAAGGGCAGGTTATAATGACCTAAAGGTCATTTTGGACATTTATCAAGAAATTACTAGTTTGTTCCTCTAGTAGTTTCCTTGAATTATATTTGATCAATTTTTATGATTATTCTTGGAAATATAGAAAAAAAATTGTAAGTTTTAGGAAATATCTCAGTTTTGAAAGTTTTTAATTTGAAATAGTTACGTTCTTTAACATTTACAATTTCAAGTATTTAATTGGAAATCCATTAGTTCCATCAACACTGGAAAATAGATTTGGTATAGAAGGATATTCATTTATAGCTTTCATCTTTTTGTGGTGATTATAATCCGTTTGACGAGATAAATTGAGTTTTAAGGATAAAATTTGACTTTGGTCAATATTTGATGATCGGGAACCGGTATTAGATTTATGTCAAGTTCATTGAATTCAGTAGGTCTTTTTTGGTCTAGAAGAAGGTTTGATTAGTGTTCTAGATGTTTTGGGTGCATATTGATATTTTAGAATAAAGTGTTATGTTTTACCGACCATAGAAAATATTGGGTCAAAAATACCTAAGATTCTCATTTTAATGATTGTTTTGTTTGAATTATTGTTTACATTTACAATTCGTATATGGTTTGTGTTCACAAGAATCTGAACAAATTACGAAAGTCCTTATGAAAAAAAGGGCCTAAAATGAACTTTTCTGTCAAGTGGCCATATGATACCATATAGACCGTATGGTTGGATGTATGACATCATATGAGCCAAGACCCCTTTTTAAATGACTCATACTAAGGGAGTAAGGATCATATAGTCCATATGGGTCTGTGTGGGAAGGTTTTCTACCTTTAAATGAGGGACACTCTAGTCCTTTTATATGGTCTGAAACCTTTATATAAGTCTTGAAAGATATTTTCTACAATTTTTAAGTTCCAAAACCCTCTCTAAACATCTTTTCTGAGATTTTTCTCTTTGGGGAAGAACTTGGTGATTAAATTTTCAAAGATTAAAGCTCTTGGTTAGTTTTTCATCCAAATTTATTATTATTTTTTAGTTTATGACATGGACTTATCCTTATTTCTTGAGTTTTGCAAGATTTATTTTGGGGTTTTGAGGCATAAGTTTTTAATTGATAAAAGAAATTGAACTCAGTTTTTTATGAAGCTTGATATTTGAATTCTTAAAAGTATGGGAAACTCGAATTTCATAAAAAAGTTTATATTTTAAAAATCGATTTTTGAACCTGAATTTTTGGTTGAATTTCAAACCTGAATTAAAATATATAAATATGGGTATTATTCTTCATGATTTCTTATGAAAAAATCCCTATTTAACTAGATTTTGCGAATTAGAACGCTCTATGTAAAGAGAAGGCTCGGGCTTGATTATTTTCCTCATTTTAAGGCAAGTGAAGATTCTTGACTCCCTTACAAAGTGTCCTAGATATTCTTATATGGTTTTCTTAAATTGAAGGCTACTAGGAGGTATCCGTATGGGTGAAGTGACGAGTATTCACCCGGATCTAGCGTCAAGCATCGGGGTTTAAAACAAAGGTAATAAAAAGTGAATATGATTCATTAATAATTTGATTCTCCATTATGTTGTAATAATTATGTGGCCTTGAGATGCCCAATTATGGATATTTACACTTGATTTCCTCTTTGCTTAGTTTCATGCCTTTCAGTGGCTTATGTTGAATTTATATGATTTCTCTTTATTGTTGTGACCATGAGTGACCTTGTTGATCTATTTAATGATGTTGCCTCTTTTCCATGAATTGCATATGATATTTATTATATGTGAATGCATATTGTTATTGTCATGGAACATGGTTTCGAGGAACAAATTATGTTTATAATGTAAAAACAAACACAGAGAGGACTACGATATAAGCAACCAAAGATGATATGTTATTATAGCAAGGTAAAAGTAATGCTATGCGATATGAAAGACAAGGGTTGATGTGTGATTCCAACATGATAAAGGTAATGATATATGATATGAAAGACCATGATTGATGTGTGATTCTAACATGGTAAAGGTAATGACATGTGATGTAAAAGACCAAGGCTGATATGTGATTCCGGCATGGTAATAGTAACAATATGTGACATGAAAAGACAAGGATGATGTGTGATTTCGTCATGGTCATGATACCGATATATGATAATATAAAGAGTTCACGTGTAATTTTTTTATAAGTCCAAGGTATATGAGACAAACATGTATCATATTACATGGAATTTAATTGCATTACGTTGAATATACATTGACTTTTTTACATGATTGACTTTTATTTTGTAAGTGTGTCTGATGTGGTTTATCTCTTATTCTCATTTGATTTTAGTATTGATTTTTCCTACTTATTCTTTTGTTGGGATAATATTATGAGACCAAAATGGCCAATATAATGAATTTTTAGTACTAGTTGTCGTCCCAATGTGATGAGATGAGTTATATTCTCTTGAATTTGAAATGTAAAGCCTCCTAAAGTGATGAAAAACTGTAAAAAATGCTTTTACTAATGATGATTTGAAATGAATAGATGGCTATAAATGAGATGGTTGAGACTGATTGATGAATTAATTAACTCTTCCAATTCTTATTAGAATCCATCACACGAGTCTATCCCTCAGTTGCGTTGGATATACCTATCCTACTGCGGTTGGACTTATGAGTTGGAACTAATTGAGTTATTACGGACCCCACTTATGAGGCCATAGAACAATGAATTAGATTTTCCCATGAGTTGTGAGACAAACTCATAGAGGGAGGCTTATCTTTGAGTGGGATAAAGATGAGTTGTTAAACTTGAAATGGTTTGATTTGGTTTCATATGATGACTAATATACTATCTTGAGTTGGCCAGCGGAATTGTTTGGAACTTTATTATTTGTGTACAAATTCAATTCTGATTGATTACTCTAATTTCTAGATTTATAGTGGGTTTCTGTGGAATAATTAGTTTATTATTATCACCCCTATTCCCTATATCTATCATCATTTATTTTCATTGTGAACTATTGGATTAAAATCTAATTTGTATCTTGGTTTTTGGGAGGATTATGGTTGGAGTGTCAGATAGTTGTTGTTGTCATAACTTTATTATAGAGCCATGCTAGGGATACTTGTAGAGTATCCTTTGTTTATTTTGGTAATCACTCCCTTGTTTTCTAAACTTGTGTAGGTGCAAAGCCTGGTATAGCTTGATTTGTGCTTTTTTAGATCAAGTCCATGGTTCGAGAGTTGTGGTAGCTTTCTTGTTCACCCAAGCGGAAGCCCAAACTCTTTTATATATTTGTCTTAAATCTAATTTGAGATTTTTGAGATATTTAAGGCAAATGTATTTATTACATCTTTGTCTTATTTTATATTTAGAGGCTTGTACATACTAGTTTTTGGTTTGTTTTAATATTTAGTTTTTTTATACCTTTATTTTTTCTTACAAACTCATTGCTTTATGCTTTTACCCTTATCGAGTTTTATAGGCTTACATATCTAGGTGGGTTAAGACATGTTCCATCACTACTTTGGATTTTAGTTCATGGAACATGTACCACTGGAGATTACTACTACATCATGACTTTAGGATACTTTCTTATGGATGTTAAGTGTATTGGAGAGTTTAGTATCTAGTGGGGCTACAAATGGAACACCCTAGGGGTCACAGTTTAGAGTAGGGGCCTAGACCCTAGATCAGTAGCCAGTTCCATCTTTACATGATCCGGTGGGACAAATATCATTGGTTCATAGGGATGATAGAGTATTGTTATTGGGTGTGGTAGCCCCGGGAGTAATAGGGGTAGCATTATATAATGATGAGCAACGCCACTAGAAATTCAAGAAGATCGATCCACCCTAATTTCAGGGTGGTAGAGCTGATGAGGCATTTGAGTTTTTATCTACTTGTTGGTAGATACTTGAGAGTGTGAGGCAGAAAGACTCACACAGGGTTACTAATACTAATTTTCAATTGTCTAGGATAGCACATCAATTATGGCCTTCTTATTTTACTGATAAACCAGTTGGATATCCTTCGGTTGCTTGGGAGGAGTTTTCATATGCCTTTTATGATATATATGTCTCTTCATGAAAGGGGAGAACAAATTAAGGTTTTAGAGGTTAGACTAGGAGGATACGACTGTAGCTAAGTATGTGACTCACTTTTATACTTTATCGAGGTTTTCCAAATGTCTTCTTATAGATCTGGGTGAGAAAACTTGCAAGTTTGTGTGAGCACAGACTTATTCCCTCCGTGTTATCGTATTTAGAGTAGCTAGATAAGGACCATCCTTTGAGGATGTAATGATCCTTCCATCTATTTTCATGATTTCACATTTTCTTACATTTTAGAGCTTTCCTTTAGCGGTTCTTAAGTCATTTATGACTTATCGGGACTAGTTGTTAGGTTTTCAGATCATTCATTTCATTGTTATGTCTGTTTCATTGTTTTAGAGCCTTTTGTATTGAAAGCACTGACTTTATCAATATTCTATGAAAACAAGATTTGAATCTAATTTTGACGGTTCAATTAGCTTCGGAACATGGATTTTGGTGTAGATGGGATTTTGGTATGAGTATGGGAGTTCTGATTTTGAGAAATTTTTCATGTTTTGTGTGCTTTATATTTCCTAAGTGTAATTTAGGTGATCATTTTGTATTCCGAACCTCGATTTAAAAATCCATCTACGCCACATCCCCGAAATGTCAGAGTTTGGGTTAGGTGAGTTGTCTATTTGGGTTCTGGACAAACCGAGCTCATCTTGAGTACTTTGTAGGAAAGTTGGTTATTTTGGCATAGTATTTAATTTGGCCATCCCTTTATCGGAATGACCTAGGATTGGAATTTGGTCTGTTCCATTGAGTCCAAAATGTCTTTTCCATGTTAGTAGCATATTCGGTTTGTGTTTATCGCCTTTCAAATACATTCCGAGCCTTATTTTGAAGTTTGGTTTTTAGCTAAAATTAAATGGTTTTTAGTTTTTATCTAGTGTGGTATTTCTGTCTTCAGGATCGTGTCTCATGATACAGATACAAATTCGCTCTGATAACAAATAATATGGACATGGATCCTATTTGATGCCAAATGCTACGGATACGTGGAAACGAAATACACAAAATAACGATAGAGGGATATGAAAACAAAGATAGAATTATAATGAAGGACGAGATAGGAAACCTAATAGAATCATACGGTGTATCAAATCCTAAGAACAGTCCGATTAATCCGAATCAAGAACTACTCTCTTATGAAAATCCCAAGTAAATTGAGCTCCTTGAAACTACCATTTATGCAAAAAGTCCAATTACATGCTTTACCAAAAGCTTTTCATCACAATCAAGAGATATACACTTGGAAGAGTAGTCAGAACACATCAAGCAAAATAAACAACTATTTATACTAGATGGGTACTAGGTGGGGAATGGGGAAGGCTAGCTACTTAAAAAGTTACCTTTAATGAAGTAGGGGCCTTTTTGGTTTCATGAATTATCCTTCTTTGCATGTTTAGTCCCTTCCCTCTTAATTTCTTCAATACCCTTCCTCCATGCTATCTTCCAAAGTTTGTGGGCTTCTACATATGGAGTTTTAATGGTCTTCAAGGATCCTCTCTTCTCGAGAAACTAGTGCATAGCTTGGAAACTTGCACTATGAGTTCCTTGAAGCACTGTAAGCACTTCAAGCATTCTCCATAGCCTTCATTAGCTTGTGCCTGCTTGGTTAGATCTTCATCTCCTGATTTGGCTTGAGCGGGGCCGGGCCATTTCATATCATCCTACATTTCTTCAAAAGGATTCACCCTATAATCCAAACCTTGCAAAGTCATAGGAAATATCAATAAAGAACACATCCTCATGGCATGAGTATTAGGGCTAGTGATAACAATTCTATAACCATGCAATGGTTACACACACTTAACATATAGCCAAGCATCAAATTTAAGAACAAGGGGGTCGAAAAACCCACCACACAAGATTTACTTGGTCACTCAAAGAACCTTAACAAAGAGGTGAATTAAGAGGACCATTGTACTTAGGCAGACACACATGATAATGCTCAATTACACTCCAAAACCAATCTAAAAGTGTACGCACTCATTGTAGAAATATATTTACCCAACTTCTAAGTCAGGCTCGAATCCATAGGGAACAATGTGAAGGAAATCGAGTATGAACAAAAAACTAAAACACAACTACTAAGACTCGAATGGTCTAGCACAGAACGGGGAGGGGGGGAGGGGTTAAAAATATGAAAATATGTCATGGAACTAACAATATTATAAAAAAAAGGATTGATCAATGACTTCACAAACCAATCAAGAGCAAACAACAACTAAGGTAATTAATTCTACCAATGATCCATTATATTAAACTAAATACTCAATTAATTATACATGGGTTTAACGATTAGCCTTTGAGTTCCAATTAGTTTCTCTCAAATACTATTTAATATGTGTTGCTAGATTCTCTCGAATACTAACAAACCTTCCTTCGCTTGTTCTCTCAGACCAAGCTAAAAAACATGCAAAGCAACTCAATTCGGCTACACTAGAATTTTACTATCTCTATCTCAAATCCATTAATCAGGAAAACACTCACTTTATGCTAAATCAAAGTTTCCAATCCTTGCTTACTTTCTCAAACTAAGCAAGGATAAAGGGACAACACCTAATGTTAGCTACTCACTTTGGCATACAATAGGTTCAAAATGATTTAAACCTATCAAACCCAAATACTAATTAACAAGTAGATAATTTATATAAAAGCAATAGATAGAACTAAAACCAACAATCTTGAATAAATCTAGAAATATCTCTGTCTTCAATATTCAAACAAGAAAGAAATACTACACATTACAAATATTATACAAAGCAAGGGAAGAAGAAATAGGTAAAAATATATCAATGGTTTCATCCAAATCTTCACCCAAAAGTGTAGTGGTGGTGTTTTTTCCCCTCTCTTGAGATATGAAAAAGCCAAAGATCTTCTCTTGGCTGCCAAAGATGTCAAAAAATGAGGGTCGCCGGAGTATCTTATGATTTTGGGAATGAAGATTAGTGAATTTACTAAACAGTCCTGGTTGGAGCCCGTATGTCGCATTTATGAACATCAGGTCGCAGGTGCGACATCGCAGGGGCGACAAGAGGTCCGCTGAGGCGATGCACGCTTCAACGATCATATGGCTGCAGGAGCGGTGGAAATATTTTGGAAGTCTAGCCTTGGCGAGGCTCAACTCGCAGGGGCGAGATTCATAGGGGCACTCTAGGGGTTTGCAGGTTCGAGACGCCTGGCAGTATACTACCCATTTAGTCTCTTTTGCTCTTTTTTTGATTCAACATCTTTTGCTTCCGTAGTGCCTCTTGTCATGCCATACCTGAAACTCATCAATTCTCAACATTAAATAAGATCACATGGTGGTAAGACACTGCAAAGTAGATCAAATAAGATCTTGGAAAGTGGTAATTTCACCACTTATCAGAGTGTAACATTGGTAAAACATCTAGAGGCACTTGTGTAGGGCTTATTTTTGTGAAATTTACGTCCAAAGAGTCCGACTATTTATCTTTGTTGAAAAATTGAAAAGTCTCATGTTGGTTGCCAAAAAGATGAGTGATTTTTTAATAATGTTTGGCTAATATTTTTCCCTTTGATCTAAGGTTTTGGGGAGTGAGTTAGGCCGATAAGATAAACTTATATGGTATTGGAGAAGGACTCATCTCACTAAATATTGAGTCCACAAATTAAAATTTCCTACATACCAGATGTCCAACTTTGAGCGTGAGGTGGGTGTTGAAGAAAGAAAAAGTTTCACATTGATGATTAATCGGGTGGGTGTTGAAGAAAGAAAAAGTTTCACATTGATGATTAATCGGGCGGGTGTTCTTTTATCGGGTGTGGAAAATCCTCCTCTCTTCGGTTAGCTTTTGGGGTATGAGTTACGAAAAAACCTAATTTTACAAACACACCTAATGTTTAACTCTTGAAATTTGTTTAACATATCTTATACATATTATGTGTCAATTGCAAATTCCCTTGTAAACATTGTTAACCCTCATAATTCAATAATAAATGAACGATAATTAATATTTTATTCATATATAGAAATAAAAAGGTTGAAAATAACTCCAATAATAAGTTGTAGTGTTGCATATTTACTATTTGAGAATATATGAGCGTAAATATTACGTAATATTCTTATAAAGATGTATATCTGAATTTTACATCTTCACTTATTGTGGGCTACATCATTGTGTCTTATTTCTCAAAATTATCGTAGTGTTTGTGAACATAGTTACCTCAAACATATTGCTACTGGAAGATTACATATATTTCCTGAAATCAGTGGAGTTGTGCAAAAATCAAGCTTGTTACATGGACCAAGACGACTCAAAATCGAATTAAACAGAATTGATATTAACTTGGACTATATCATCCGTCATGGAAAGGGTTGGGTTAATTGGATATCTCAACTAGACTGACCTGCATGGGTCAAGATGAACCACAAGTGGCCTGAAATTAGTCAAACCGAATAATGTCCCATCACTCTTTGGTTGGCTATTCTAAGAA
>JBDJHY010140933.1:5858-23092 GCA_039654485.1 Withania somnifera | reverse complement strand
AACTAACCACGGGCCCCTGAACGGGACCCACTATAACCTCCCCAATGATGTTGCCTCTTCTTGTTGCACTGATGTGACTCATGATAGAGAGATTCCATAGAGCTAGCATGATCAACCATATCCTGGAATTAACGATCATCAGAAACCAATAAGGCCACCGCCTCGCAGAGCCTATCTCTCAGCCCATAGAAAAATCTGCGGACTCCCTTAGCCTCTGTAGGCATAAAATCTACCCCATATACCGATAACTAATGGAATTTAGCCTCATACTCGACCACAGACATAGCTCTCTACTAAAATCTCTATAACTCCTCTCTCAGGAACTCTCTCTTCACCCTAGAAATGAACCTCTTCATAAATACCTCATAGAACTCAGGCCAAGTCGACTGTGATGAACCTGCGGGTATGCATACCAAAAATGCCCGCCACCACTGCTTCACCGCACCACACATCTAATAGGTGGTGAAGTCTACTCCATAGGTCTTCAACACTCCCATGTTGGTCAACTTCTCCTCGCACTCTACCATAAACTCATGCGCATCCTCCCCCGGTGCTCCAGTAAACCTGGAGGGATCCAATCTCAAGAACCGAGTCAGGAGTTCTGCTCCATGTCAGTCATAGATGAATTCTACTCCACAACAAGAGCAACAGTAGGCACTAGCAAAACTTGAACTGGGGTAGAAGTAACTTCCGGTACAATTGGCGATGCTGTCTGCCTTATAAGCTGTGCTGCCGGGACTACTGGCTGTGTCCCATATATCGGAGGGCCTCCCAAAGCACTAAGCAACTGCCATAACACATTGTAAATGTATGGAGATGGTGTCGCAGCTGGTACTGTAATAAATGCTACAAGAATTGGTGGAACTTCTGTAGTAGTAGTTGGAATAGGCACTCCGGCTGGTACCTTTGTCATCTGGTTAGCTACGGTAGAACGTGTGCACGACATCTACAAAAGAGTGATGACAATGAGTTTGAATTTCAAAAAACTATCAAGGATATACACATGATACAAGATTCAAAAGAAGGAGTAATTTTCCTAAATGTCACTATAGCCTCCCAAAGATAAGCCACGAATGTCTCCGCGCTGATCTGCAGGACTCTACTAGACATTGGTTCTGTATACTGACACCGATGAATCTAGGCTCTAATAACAAATTGTCACGACCCAATTTTGCGGATCATAATGGCACCTACTATACCACCAGTAGGAGAACCAAACCCTATAGTCATAGCCAAAGCAGAGGAATACTATATTTAATGCTGAAGAATAGAAAGTTATAAAGAATAATAAAGTTTGTGAAATATAATAGGAAAGAGTAACTATCCAAAAACCGGTATCAGTGTCAAACGAACCACTAAGTACAAAATCATAAAACTCAAGCAAATACAATATCCAAAAAATCTCCGAAATACAATGGAGATTAACAAAAGTATAAACTGAAGAGAAGAAGGATCGAGCTGGACGCCAAGCTCAACCTGAATCTCTGATCTAGAAAGAATCCTAACGAACAACGATTTATAAATCACGAACAAAAACCTGTACTCGGATCTGCATAAGGGTAAGTGTAGTACGAGTACAAGTCACCGAAGCAACCCATACTCAGTAGGTTTCGAGGACCCACTGAGTGCATAACAATAATAACTACAGTAAATAATAGAGAACAAGAAATAAGGTCATTGAGGCAAATAGGATAATACGGGGAAAACTAGTAACTCAATAATGATCAAGTGTCACATAAACAGATAGTGCTAGCTACTCACATAACAGGATCACAGGTAATGGAAAGAACGTACCAGGCATCCTCATAATAATATATATGAATTATAATCCAACAAATAATAGAAATCAAGGAGGATAAGGAATAGAACATGGTCGGTATACCGGTAACATCAAGTAAAAGAATAATGAAACGAACAGAAGTAACAAGCACTAATTCTCACATAATACAAAGCAACCATTAATCAGTAATAACAGATAAGAAGTACTATAAAAAATAAAGTAAAGCAAGTAAATGCTGACAAGTCCCCCATAAAAAATGCAGCATACACTCAAAATACGCTCACCCGTAGGCATCCCATACTACCAGGGGTACACTGAAGAAAAAGAGTGCGTAAAAGTAACAAACACATGGTCGTCATAGAACCTCACTCCCCATTTTCAGAACCACAATCGGCACCTCGTGCCCCATAATAGTACTATTTGCCGGCATTCTGTGCCTCATATCAATCATACTGTTAAGCGTAGCTCGACCAATCAAGGCACTCAATGCCGATGTAAATCTGTGTATGGTAGTATCATCTATGGTCATCAATAATCATGTCTCCACATCCACTAGAACCATGTGTCAAAAAGCTGTACTCACTGCCGTATCATGAAGGTCTCAAGTCCCAGCGCTGTACTCACTACCGAATGGAGTCGGTCTCAAGTCCCAGTATTTAGTAGTAAAAGAATGTATATATATGTACAAGTCCCGGTGCCAGAAGGTGAAGCCTGGACTAAAAAAGGTAAAACAATATTACCGGGTGCTCGATACCATGTCGAGACTAACCTAGTAAAACAATTACTTATATTATACTTATTAGTTTATTATTATTTTTAGATCTTTATGATGCCACAAAACTCTATCATCAAATCAACCATTAGCCCTCAAGGCTCATAATCAGAAGGTGATACTACCCAACCCCAATGCAATCTCATTGAAGCCATAGGATCGGTACTCCGTATCATGAATGCACATTATCTCATCAACATATAAATCATATATAACATGAAGTATCCACATTCTATGCCCTTATTAGGTATCTATAATCCATTACTAGGTCTCGGCCCCATCTCTCTCGGGTGCCAACATATCAATACCAATATCAAATGGATGAAAGAACAGAACTGGGGTGCTATACTACCTTGCTACCCATCCTAAGGATGCTATTTAGCACAATTATCAAAGCTATAAACCCAGAGTTAGCCCCACAAAACCTACCTATCGTTCGACGATAAAGCTTTGGAAATCCTCAAATCTTGCTTTGACTTATATCAAATGTGCTTCAAATAATATGAAACTTGCACCAAAAAATTCTATAAGTCAACACAAGTCTAATGATGCAATTTAAAAAGAATTCCAGACTGGGCCCAAAATTGAGCCTAAAATGAGCTTACGGGGCTCGCTTGCCGAAACCATAAAAAAATTTACCATGGGGTTCTTAACGCCATTAGGAACCTATGCTCTAGAATTTAGCGCAAGGGGAGCAAAAAAAGAGCTTCAAATCAACTTGAAGAGAATTAAACCAAAAGGGTTTAAAGATTCGATATAAACAATAAATCACTGGAATAAATGGGAGTTAATGATCCTAAGAACAATGCATATACTAATAACAAAGAATTATACGAAAGAAACCAAGTTACGAGAGGATTTATTCAACCCTAACTTTAGCCAACAATGGAGGAAGAATTTGGAAAACTAAGGAAGAAGAAGGGAATTAAGGGAAAAAGGAAGAAGAACATACCAATTACATTTATACACGACGAAGAAGGTTGATAAACTCTTCCTTGTCTTTAGAATCAACTTTGGGGAGAGTTTTGGCTTGAAAGGGGAAGAAATAATGTTTGAGGGTGAAAAATGAGGAAGAGGATGCGACTGGGAATTAAATAAAACAGTCAGTCAATTAACCATTCGCAATCGTGAAGAGGGAATTGCCAAGGACTCGTGATCTCGTGAGTCCCCTTGTGATCACGTAGACTTAATCCAACTTGGTCATCATGATCACGTGAAGGGGTTCTGCGATCACGAAGAGGAATAAAATTAGGCATGGTGATCGCAACCTTATTCATGCGATCGTAATGCCTAATTTTCTTCCTATTCGCAATTGCAGAACCCCTTCACGCGATCGCGATGACCAAGTTGGATTAAGTCTACACGATGACTAAGTTGTAAACTGCTTGCACCAGATGCAGATTTTGCTCCAACAATTCAAATTTCACACTAGCTGGTTCGGACCATATGAAGCCTAATTTTGACAAAAAATAATATGCAAATAACATGGGAACGACATTCCAGACTCAACTGGAATTGACAAAACTGAATTCCTAGGTCGTTTACTCAAAATGACCCTTTAAACCAAAAGAGCCTAAAGGTGCATTTCTCCGCCAACAGCTCAGAATTGCAACGATAAGCACAAAAATTAAACTAACACCTCACCTAGCCTAAATTCATTATTTTAGAGCTACTGGAAGCATTAGAATTGAAATCCAATACTATGAACATTGAATTACCGCCCAAGCTCCTTATTTAGGAAAAAACTTAAACAATTTTCACAAACTCGCATAACTTGCAAACAAAACCTATAAAACACAACTGTGGTTGGTTATGCTTGTTGTAGAATCTGTGCTTTGGTAGGGCTGATAGGATTTGTTGAGATATGTTATGTATGGGTATGTTTTCAGTATGACAAGCCTAAAATAAGTGAAACTTGTTGGTTAACCAGTTAGATGATAAAAGGTCTTAGTAATGAGATTAACTCTTGTATTGAGATATTACTAGCCATGGTTGTGGTTATGTGCTAGCGGTTGACACTATTTCAGTATAGACTCAGTTGCGGCTCGACTTGGTCATTGACATTAAAACTAATATAGATCAGCTAGAGATCCAATACAACTTATGCTTGTTTGAGTTATATTTATATACCCTAAGAGTCGTTATTTATGTTATGTAAGTACTGTTTACTTTATGAGTTATTGGTATGCGATTGTGGCTCTCCATGGACTCTGCCTATCTGGGCTTGTAGTTGACTAAATGAGGGGTATATGAGGGACTATAGGTATATGGGTCATGACCTTCCATGTGTTTCCACCTATCGAAATTGAGGGTCGGGGTAGGAACTTATGATTTTTCTTTATTATTATTTCTTCATACGATGTATACCTTATTTGTCTGTGCTATTTACTTCTTGTACTCTCCGATAGGATAGGGTATTAGAGGGTTTGCAATCATATATATGTGTTTATTTGTTTATTTACCTAATTTTTTGTACGAGAATCATTCTTGGACTACCCTGTCCTATTCTTGTTAAGTATTCACTTATTACCTTGGCCTATTCTTATTATATCCACCTCACAATCTTGACTCTCGGTTGTATCAGATGTACCCTTTCTATCATAATCAGAATTATAAAGTAGGAACTAATGAGGTATTATAGATTCCAACCATGAGACCATAGAACAATAAGTAGGGTTACCCCATAAGTGTTGAGATGGACTCGGGGAGGAGGCTTATCATCAAATGGGTTAAGGATGTGATACTGTAACTAATAAGACTCAGATTGATATTAGTCGACTATTAGAATAAGTTGCATTGGTAAGTTATATGGTTGGTATGGTAAGTGGTATTTGTATTATCTTATTTCATGACTTCCTTTTATTCCTCTCTTTGTGGTTATACTTGTTGTGTTAGCCTTCTCCAGATTTCCTTTAATAGAGGTTATCGGTATACCGCCACTTCTACTGTTTATTGTATCTCTTGTTAGTTGAGCATGGATTCAGGTACATTCTTCCATTTGTTTGCCTGAATCTTCCCTGACATAGCCAGTATTTAGGGTATATTACTTGTCTTTATCCTGTTAGCTAGATTTTTGTGTCTGTGAATCCTTGTTTGACTTTTGTGACTTGTTTAAATTATCTTTCTATTTATTGTTCTTATTTTTTATATATTTCTAGCCGATATAGAAAACTGGTACATGTTGTTTTGGTACTCATAGTACACTTCTGCATCTTTATGGTACGAGTTGTCAGCATTGACACTGTTCGAGCCTTTAGATCTATTGCTGAGGTAGAGGACTACTCCTGGCTTTCAGAATTGATCATTTACCTTTTTTATTATCTATCTATTTATGTTGTTATTTCTAAAATAGTCTTGTATTTTAGTTTTTCAGACATTATACTCTTGTACTAGTGGCTCATTATATTTGGATATTAGGTTTTGGGGTTTTATTTGACTTATTATAGACTTCCTCTTATCCCTGTACCTTGTTTACCTCATATCTTCTGCACTTAGCTTATTATTCATGCCTTGATTGTTATTTTAGGGTGGTTATCTTATGGTGGGATCTAGGTGCCCTCATGACCTAGGAAACTCGATTGTGAAAATAATACGAGGATCATACGATGAAGAATCCCATTAGCATATTGTATGATGTCTCGGTGAAGGTTGAATCCTTTATATTCCTAGATGACTTCATGATTCTTGACTACGAAGTAGATTTTAAGGTGCCTATTATTCTTGGGAAACTATTCCTAACCACGAGAAGAGCACTGATGAATATGGAGAGGGGAAAATTCAAGTCCAGGATAAATGATCAAAAGGTCACATTCAATATTCTTAATACTATGAAATAGCCAAGTGATCTTAGGGTGGTGTCTGTTATAGATACTTTTTATGCTAGAGATGTTAGGTATTGCTCCTATTGAGGAGGTATTTATTGTTCAAACCTTAGCTGATGTTATGATGAGTTTGGATGCTTCGTTATTTGATGATTTTACTGAGGTATAGAAAGTAATAAGTATCTTAGGGTCATTGTATTATGGTCTTAAGATGCTAGACTTGGATTTGAAAAATCCAACTATCTTGAGTTAAAGGCTCTTCCTTCCCATCTATGTTATGTGTTCCTCAGAGCCAAGAATAGTCTGTTGGTGATTGTTTTAGCCAATCTTCTAGAGACATAGGTTGAGGCTCTAATTTTAATTTTAAAAAGATTCAAGTGGGCCATTGCATGGTCCATAGCTGACATCATCGGGATTCGTCTTAGTAATTGTACATATAAGATCCAATTGGAATACAATGCTATCCCTAGTGTTGAGCATCAGAGATGACTTAATCCACCTATACAAGAGGTGGTCAAGAAGGAGACTGTCAATTGGTTGAATACTGGGTAGTCTATCCCATTAATAAAAGTTGGTGGGTTAGTCCTATTCAATGTGTACCAAAGAATGGCAGGATCATAGTTTTCCTGGATGAGAAAAATGAGCTGATATCAATGAGGCCCATCACTATTTAGCATATCTCATGGACTATAGGAAACACAATGCATGGACGCAAAATAATCACTTTCTATTTCCATTCATGGACCATATGCTTGATAGATTGGCAGGGAGAGGTTGGTATTTCTTCCTAGATGGGTATTCGGGCTATAAGAATATCTTTATTGCACTGGAGGATTAAGAGAATACCACCTTTACCTGCCCATACAGTAGATTTTCTTTTAGACGAATGCAATTTAGGCTTTGAAATGCGCCTGCCACCTTTCAGAGATATGTGATGTCTATCTTCAATGATATGGTGGAAGATGTGATTGAAGTTTTCATGGATGATTTCTCAGTCACAATGTGCCTTTGATAACTGACTGGCTTACTTGGCTAGAGTTCTAGAGCAACGTGAATAGACAAACCTGGTTCTAAACCAGAGAAAGTGCCATTTCATTTTCCTTGAGGGTATTGTGCTAGGGCATAAAATATTAGGTAAGGGCATTGAGTTTGATAGAGCTAAGGTAGAGACAATTTATAGGTTCTACCCAGTCTTAGGCAAGGGCAATTTCCTCAGGCATGATGGCTTTTATAGGAAATTGTTCAAGGATTTTTCCAAGATTGCACACCCAATGTGCAAGATCTTGGAGAAAGAGGTGAAGTTTTTTCTTGATTATGCATGTCTTAAGGCATTTGAGTTCCTTAAGGGGAAACTTTTGGCTGCCCCAGTTATAGCGTCCTTTATAGTGTTCCTCAACTGGCCCCTACTATTTGAAGTAATGTGTGATGCTGTTAGAGTTAGGATCAATCTTAGGAAAGAAGTGTGGTAAGGTATTCTATCCGATCTACTATGTTAGCAAGGTCATGAATCCTACTCGAAAGAACTATACTATGACTGAGCAACAATTATTTCCTGTGGTGTTCACTTCCAACAAATATCATGCCTATTTGTTGAATACGAAGGTGATCATCCACACTGAACATTCATCCCTAAAGTATTTGATAAACAAAAGTATGCTAAGCTGAGATTTATTTGGTCGATCTAATTTCTTCAAGAGTTTGATTTTGAGGTGGTGAGAGTGCATATAATTAGGTTATAGATCACTTGTGTAAACTAGAAGGGAAAATATTTTATCTGAGGGTCTTGATAAAGATAACGCTTTTCCAGATGAGAAGTCCTTGACTACATCACATGACTTGATACCTTTGTCCATGCAAATTTTGCAAATTTTCTTGCCTCTGAAATTGTTCCTGCAGATATGAATTTTCATCAGAAAAAGGAGTTTATGCATAAGGTGAGGAAATGCTTATTGGAAGAGACCTATCTCATTAGGGTATATGCTGATGATATTATTAAAAGATGTGTCCCATAGGCTGAGATAATGAGTATTCTGGAGGCTTGCCATGCATTGCCTATTGGGGTCCACCATAGTGACATCCAAACTGCTTGTAAGATTCTACAATATGGGTACTACTATCTCACCATATACCAAGATGCTCATGACTATGCTTAGTATTGTGATCACTATCAAAGACAAAGGGGCATCTTGCGAAAGCATGAACTCCCCCTTACTTTGATCGTAGAGTTTGAGTTGTTCGATGTTTGGGGCATCAATGTCATGGGCTCATTTTTGAGCTCACATGGAATGAAGTACATACTTTTCGTTGTTCACTATATTTTAAAGTGGGTGGAAGTTATGGCTCTTCCATATAATGATGGTATAGTGTGACTTCATTCCTGAAGAAGAATATCTTTTCAAGATTTTGTACTCTGAGGGAAATAATAAGTGATGGAGGCTTTCACTTCTACAACCGAATTTTCTATGCATGAGTCTCCCTTGAATTTACTTTCCAAATTGTAAATAGTTGAATGCACTTTTTTCATCCAACTTGAAATATTGTAAGAGAAGAATTTGCTTTCTAAGTATGGGGTAAAACAAAGAGTGGATACATTTTACCATTCCCAAACTAGTGGGAAAGTTGAGGTCTCCAACGGGAGATCAAGGTCATCCTTAAGAAGAATGTGAATGCAAATAGGAAGGACTGGTCCCATAGACTTGATGATATGCTATGGGAATATCAGACAACCTATAATATTCCCATTGGGATGTCCCCTTTCAATCTTGTCTATGGAAACACATGCCACTTACCATTTGAGTTGTAGCATAAGGCCATATGGGACTTGAAGATGTAAAATCTAGACTTGAAGGAGGCTTCTGACTTAAGGCTAGATCAACTTAATATCCTTGATGAGTTTAGGATGAGGGCTTTTGAAAATACTGCCTTATAAAAAAGTACATGAATTTGTATAATATTCAAAAGATCCTAAAGAGAACTTTCAGTGATTGTGATAGGGTCCTACTTTTTAATTCAAGACTTCACTTATTTTTGGATAAGCTGAAGTTTAGGTTGTTTGGCCCTTTCACTGTCATGCAAGATGGGCATAGATTTAAGGTGAATAGACATGGGGTGAGTTATACATAAGATCTCCAAAGGAGGTGAGTGTTATCGAGTATCTCACCCTTGATGAAGTTTGAGTAGTTGAAAAGCCTGTGTAGTCGAGGAGCCTGTGTTGTTTTCCTATGTTAAATCAAGCACTACTTGGGAGGTAATCCAAGACTTGTATATGTAATAATTAGGAACTCTTTGTTCTATAGGGTAATTGTTTACTCATGGGTGCAATATACTTGTGTGAAAATAACACTAAAAATGGGAAAAAGTGATCCTACAAACCAATGCATACACCATACATATGCTACATGGTCCATGAGGTTACTCGTGCCAAGCCAAGAAACAAGTCCTTAAAGCCATACGACCATAGGCATGATTTGTGCCCTTGTGGTACGGATGGTAGCAATGGTCGTGGACCCAGGTAAGTATTGTTATTTCCTAAAATCTCTAAGTGTGTTAGTTATGAGCTGTGCCTCTATAGTACGGCTCGTACATATGTCTGTATCAACTGAGTCAGTAAACTTAAATGACTAGACCAAATTTTTTTGACCCATTCCCTTATTCGACCTGATCGACCCCCACTTGACTTAACAGGGTTGTACAATCCATTTAACTTAAATAAAATAGTCAGTTTCCTTCAACTCTAATATTTCTCAACTCCCTCAACTACTATTAACGTACAAATCCCTCAAATCTCTCTATTTCCATCTATGATTTTCTCTTAATAGTCATATGCTCATATAGACACTGGTACCCATGCTTATCTTTTGAGTATGTTTTTAGGTGTTTGAATGTTTTTATAGAGTGATCTCACATCCTACACTCATTTTCATTGCCCCCAAATAGAAATAAGTGTTTTACTATGCTTACCTTGATTTTAGAGTGATTTTCTATAAGCGGGGTTGGTTCATGGGTGTACTTTGATTGATTATGTGTTTGTTTGAAATTGTTTCTTTGTATTAACTAATATTTATGTGGCTACATTGTGTACTTGGTGGTCTATACGATGTCTATCAGGTTATGTTATTGAAATATAATGGTATGATTGGTCTGGGTGTCATGCATCCTCTAAACATGCGGGCACTACAAATTGATTGCACATAAAAATGCCTTCGTCATTGTTTTTCCCGCCAGCCAGCCAAACATATCATTCTGATTTAGACACAAGGTGAAGTCTAAGTAACCTAGCTGTGTGTTAAATATGGACGTGAGGGTCATGCGTATCTTACGAACTCGATGAATGTATATTTTATTCTATATGCATACTGGGAGTTGTAAAGTATCAAACACATAGTATATTAGATGTATAAAGTAGGAAACCAACCATGCACTTGTAAACATAATAAATAGGATTTGATATGACACAATTTGAAATAGTTTCTTAAAATTGAACCGTTTGTAAAGTATTGAAATCCAAGGACTATACTACGATTGGGCTAAAAACCATGTGACAACCATATGATCCGGACATCCAATCGTGGGGTCTATATTTGACTAACTTTGCTCATGATTTAGAGGCACGATCAACCATACGGATCGTACATTTGATGTACGAACCATATGGCCGTTCTGGCCACAGGGACATCAAAGTATATGATCCCATGTACGATCTGTACATCTTTCATATGGATCGTATAGGGGCCTGTACCCCTACACTTGATAAGGTTTATGGACTTAATTTGAAAAGGTCAAGGACCTTACAACCCCAACCATATGGGTCATACTTAGGCCCGTCCTGAGCAATTTGTAGTTTAAAATTTAGTTTTGATTTTTCCATTTTGGTAATAATATGTGTGATGCATGGCTTGTTTATAGGAACTATGTGTCCAAAAGTTCATACTAAGCACACAAAGGAAAGGATCACCCCTACCTCCTTCGCTTCCGAACATGATGCTTCAACGGGTGATAGCCTACAATCTAGTAGGTCCCGAGTTGAATATAATGTACAACCTTCTATGAATGAGGTCTGATAGACCAGGTCTTGAGGACCAATTACATAGGAGACTGTACTAGAAATTATAGATATTGAGTCTCCAGCCTAGTCTGAAGAGTCTGAAGAAAAGACTAGTGATGCTGAGCATGATGATAAGGCTACACAGAGCTCTAACGAGGAGGTAGAGGGGCTAAGATGAGGATGTTGATTCAGAAACAGAGACAGAGCAGGATGAAACTTCTACTCCAGAGCCTTCTGATATTGGTTCTAATGAGTTAGTATATGACTGAGTTTATCATAGATAGATGGGCTAAAGAGTATTAGAGACTCTTCATGTAATAATTAAAATAAAGAATAAAAGAGTCATGTATGAAAAAATAAAGATCTATTCTTGTCTTGTAATATTAGGTGAGTTATCTATGTGAGTCATATGTAATATAAAGTAGCAAGAGTATCATGTGTAGTGTGTAGTAGAAGCTTTGGATTATCCTCATCCCTGAAGATAAGATATCCTAGCTTCTGATTGGTTTGTGATATTTTCAGATATACCCTATTAGCTTAGTATAAATAGGGGATCCTTGTAATAGTTTGGGGCAGACTATCTCAAATTATCTCTTGTATAATAAACATCTTCTTTATAATAACTTCTCTCTATTGTAACCCTCCTTCATGGTTGTACCTCTCTGAGTGAGTTGTAAATTTGGTATCAGAGCCATGATAGCTTAAACCCCTTTTTTCCTACCCTTTAGATGAACCGATGGTATTATGATGTCTTAATTATGGTTCTTAGAGATTACTCTCTGTGGTTTCCCTATTGAGGGATCCTCCACATCAGAAATCTCATAACTAAAAACCTTGTTATGAAATTATTGTTTTAATCATAAGTTGTGGCCCTTGAAGCTGCTATGGTCTTGCGGCATCGAGTATATGCTCAAATTATCACAAAGATTTCATAGATGGCTTTAACACTCTGTGTGTTTTAAGATATCTTATTATCAAAGGAAATTCTTGAGGAAATAGGGAAAACTTTTAATCTTATGGCTAGTCTAAATTCACTTACTCCTTCTACCTCTTTTATTCAACTCGTAATTCCTTTGGTTCCTCTTCCTCTCCAATAACATAAAATACTGATCTTTTATATTCTGTTAATTATCAAATTGATGATAGTAAAATTCCAATCACTGAACATCCTCTATTAAATCCTTATAAAACCTTCATGAAAAACCAGAACTTGGTCTCATGGGTTGTCAAACAATTTTTCTCTCCCAACAAGGCTATAGAGGCCAGAGAACTTATGTTAGCGTCTAAGCTAGAGCAAGTTCCTATTCCTTCTACTGAAGCAGAACAAATCATACCTATATAACTAGGTGACCCGTTGCCAAAACAATGAAGGTTTAATGGTGATACTTATCTCTACTTTGGAGCAGGGAGGATGGCTTTAACTCTACATGGAAGAAAAGGTCTACCTACAGTTGCAAGGATAGCACTTCTAGACACCAGGTTCCACAATATGCTCATGCTTGCATTGCAACTATACAGATAACACTTAATGTTGGAACAGTCTTTGTAACACTTTTTCCAAACTTCAACATGAGGCTTGATGATCCACACATCTACAACAATCTAAAAGTTCCACTCCAGATTGTTCTGGAACCTATATAGCCACTCTTCACTACCAAATGGCATATAAAGTGCAAAACCATTAATTTGATCTCAGTCTCCCACGAGATACAAATGAGGCTCTATTCCTTAATATTGATGCTCAGTCCAACTCATATCCAAAAATAGATCCCAAAGAATGACTTACCGAACTCCTCCCAGAATCATGGATAACCCACTATGAAAAAATACAAAGGGATAATAAACCAGTATGTACTCAAAAATTGTCTTTTTTTAGAAAAAAGGACGGTGCTATTGAAATTGTGTTCAAAAGGGATGACTCTTCATCATCCTCTGACACAACTTTTATTTTCTCCTCAGAAATAAACATGATTGAGGAATCTCTCTGAAATGTCCCAATTCATTCTTTCAATTCTAAAGGCAAGCCTATCTATGAATACAGTCAAAATGGACACATCTTTTTGTATGTATGCAACTATAAAGCTTGTCTTGCAGATGACTGGGATGATGAAGATTCCACAAGAAAAAAGGGGAAGAAAAAGAAGAAGTCAGCACAAAATAATTTAAAGGAGAACTATGAGCAAGGAGAACCAGAAGTTAGATTTCTTGGAGAACCATTAGGAAAGTATGACTAGTACATCCTTTAGTCTAAATGACCAGAGGAGTGTAACATGCTGAAACAAACTGATGATTTACCTCCACCTGAATTTGACCAAGACAAAACTACTCATGCTTGGAAAATCAAGAATCCAAAAAAAAAATAAATCTAGATGGATCCAGTAAGCAGTTGAGTGCAGTAGAAGCTACTCTAAATTGGCAGTCAGAAAATGCAGCAACACAAAATAGGGTCTTGAAGAAAATCATGACCACACAGTAGAATATGAAAAAGAAGCTTGATCAAGGATTTTCTTATGTCTCCAAAATAGTAAGGAACCTTCAAGGGAGAATTGATGCTCTACATCAAGAACTGATGCGGATGGTCACTACTGGGACAGTTACCTTTAATTCTTTAATTTTAGCCCAAAAAGAAGCAGAGCTAAAAAATTTTAAAACTGGTTATTATGATCTCCTACATTCTCTTCTTATTTACCACCCTTGCCAACCCACCCTCAATCTTTGTCCCCTTTCTCATCATTTGATCACAACCCTTTCAACAATATTACATTTTTACCCATGAAACCTTATGATGTCCAACGATCTTAAAAAAAAAAAAAAAGCTAGATGAATCACAAGTAAAATAGCCAACTTCATAATGATGGTTGAAAATCCAATATCGATCAATCTAACCAAGATGGCAAATCTACCTGTGCCTTTTGAGAAGACAACAATGGTTGACCAACCAAAATCCTAAAAAAGGTGCCATCTTTATGGCAGCAATATGAAAAGGATTCTGAAACTGAAAGCCTGTCCCTTGACGTTCTCATGAAAGATCCCCCTATGGAGGAGCCCACGGTTGAAGCCCACGGTTGAAGATGAAGGACAATACTGAAGGATATAGTGGACTAGAGCAACCTAGCCCGTTCATTAATGATTCTACAAAAGGATTCTCTTTTGATAATATCCCTCCTTCTAACTAGAGAGATAGAATCTATGAGATACATGCCTAGTGCATAGCTGAGCTACTTTAACCTAATGCAACTATGCCTTCAGTAGCAGATAAGTTTGTGGCCAGGTTTCATGGAAGGTTACGCTAATGGTGGATTGCTCTTGGAGGATACAAGTAGATGAAAATTAAACAAAGTCCAAATGTTGACACTCTCATCATGTATGTCCACAATGAATTCCTTAGTGCATGGGATCACTACACAACTCAAGCTCATGAAAAATATCTCCGTATGAGATGTTGCTCATACAAAAGAAAAGATCTGGAAACTCATTATGAAAGGATGTCCAAAAGAATTTACACCATCAATGGTATTGATGATGTTAATCTCAAACAAACATTTCTAAATTCTCTCCCAAAGCCTCTTGGGAAGGAAACATCTAGACTTATGCAACTTAAGAATCTTCCAATAAACAACACATCTCTAGGAGAATCATACCAGAATGTGTTAGTGGCCATGAAAAAATTTTGTAACTAAAAAAGATTTCTCAAGCAGATCGAGGAACAAAGCAAAAATCTCGAATCGGCTTGTAATTAGAACGAACTATAAATCAAATGTGGAAAAATTAGTTTGTGCACATACAACAAAAAGGACAAATTTCCAAAGAAAGACAAATTCTCCAAGAAAGGGAGAAAGCATTATTTCTCTAAGAAGAAGAAATAAAAGTTCCTTCGAAAAAAAAGAGGAAGCACCAAATCCTCCAGGTGTTATATATACAGAAAGAAGAGGCATTTTGCTGAAGAATGTTCAGATAGAGAAAAAAGTTCAAGACTCGTTGAGAAGATTCTTAAGATTGAAGACATAGACGATGATGATATTGAATCACTCTTTTCCCTAGCTGATGAATCAGGTGCAGATACCATTTTTGCTCTTAGAGAAGATTTGACAGACTCATCTGACTATTCTGAAGATGATCTTGTTCGATGAGACAACACTTTCACCCCGGCTGAGAGCCTTCTATGTCAACCTTCCCCCTCAGCCAACATTCATATCTTCCCAGGAAAATAGGATAAACCAATTCCAGTCATTGCATTTTTTGATATATAAGTTGCTTCATCTATTATGAAGCCTGATATCTTATCAAAAGAATATTGGAATTCTTGCTACAAATCATTTTATGCCGTAAATGGTAATACTTTTATCATCACTCTCATAAGCAAATCCATAAATATCCAACTCTTCCTAGGTTACATGATAAAACATCAAGTTTATGGATCAGAATTACCGGGAAAGGATCTCTTAATCGGGTTTGATATCCTACATAATCTCAAAAGGGTATCTTGGAATAAGGAAGGTCTGAAACATATAAATCATTTGCTGCCTTGGACCAAGACACTACATCTGTACCCAGTGGAGTTATTATCTATAATGAAGGAATAAATAGCTCATACTTCTTATGCGGAATCCCAAACGGAATTCCTTCAAAAATGTTGTCATCCTCTATGGAAGAATCCAAAGTTCTTTGTGTCTTTTCCTTTCAAAAGAAATGAAGTTATCAATCCAACAAAGGCAAGTCACAAATGTATGAATCCAGATCATTATGTCCTGGCCGTTAAAAAGGTTGACCAGTTACAAGCAGAAGGACTCATAGAAAACACCAAATCACAGTGGGCTTGTGAGGCATTCTATGATATCTGAACAAACTAGGAAAAAATTAAGGTTGATTATCAACTATCAACCCCTTAATCATTTTCTCGAAGATGATAAATTTTGCTCTACCAATACGAGAAGTATTCTTTCAAAAGCTTCCTCAGGCAAAGATCCCCTCGAAGTTTGATCTAAAGTCTGGGTTTTGACAACTTTACATACATCTAGATGAAAGGCCTATGATAGGGTTTTGCATACCAGAAAGGTGTTATCATTGGACGATTGTCCCTTTTGGACTCAAACCAGCTCCATCTCTGTTCCAGAAGGTTATGACAAAAAATTTCCAACCAATCATGGAAATGGCTCTGGTTTACATTGATGATATCCTCTTGTTCTCACCAGACATAGACTATATTTAACAGTACTAAGTTGGATCAGCTCTCCAAAGTGAACAACCTCTGATCGATGGAATAATGTAGGCAAAAAAATTAATAAAATAAATTCGTTTATTTGGAAAAAAAATTGGATCTAAGGACTGGGCAGGAGAGTCCCAGTCCTCAAACCTTTTGTTGCCGATGGACTGGTGGGTCTGCTCCAGTGGTGAGAGCGGGTCACTGTGTGCCTATCAGGGAACAATCTGAAAACGGTTCCTTCAAGTGTCTTCCTAAGCATCGAACAATCAACTCAGAACATATACGGACAAGGAAAGTCCAATTATTTAACTAATAAAGCATTGTGATAGTACCAATACTAAGCCTCCTTCCTCTGAACTAGCTGATGAAAATCTCCAAAGAAATTTCTATTAAGGAAGATTTTTGCATCACATCGTAGCAACTCTAAATTGTAATTTTATTTCATCGTAATTAATTCATCATCAAATTTTATGTTGCTTGATATTGCCGAAATGCCTCATCTTAATGTTTCAATGACTATGAAATTAGAATTTTAACATTTGAAGATCCGAAGATCAAATGAGGGATAGATCAATTAATGATGTTGGTGTTTTAAAGTTTTGCACAAAGTCATA